>LOJH01009350.1:8113-28548 GCA_001685095.1 Ellobius talpinus
CTCCATCACAGTCCAGGGCACACTCCATCACAGTCCAGGGCACACTCCATTACAGTCCAGGGCACACTCCCTCCATCACAGCCCAGGGCACACTCCATCACAGTCCAGGGCACACTCCATTACAGTCCAGGGCACACTCCCTCCATCACAGCCCAGGGCACGCTCCATCACAACTACAAGTCTAGGCAGTGGGGCTTGAAGCAGATGATCACATCAATTTAAAATTAGAAACAGAAAGCGGTGAGTGCTGGCATGCATCCTCAGCTCACTCTCCACCTTATACAGGCCAGGATCCTCATCCAGGGAATGGCCCCACCTACAGGGAAGATGGGTCTTTGCACATCAATTATTTTAGTCAAGAAAATGGCTCTCAGGGCAGCCTAATCTAGTCAGTGCCTCACTGAGACTCCCTTTCAGATGACTCTATATCCTGCCAAGTTGACAACTGACAATAACCATCAGAGTGGCCAACTTGTAATACAGAGAAAATCTGCACTTCTCCATTTTTATGCCTCATAAAAGTGTGATTGAGGGCTAGAGAAATGGCTCCAAGGTTAAGAGGACCCGGGTTCAAGTCCCAGCACCCACATGCCAGCTCACAACTGCATGTAACTCCAGTGAGTGCCAGAAGATTTGACACCCTCACACAGATGTACATGCAGGCAAAACATAAGCACATGAAACAAAAACAGTATTTTAAGTTATAACTGAACCAAGCAGCAGTTGGTGCACATCTTTAATCCCAGCACTCTGGAGGCAGAGTCAGGCAGATCTCTGAGTTTGAGGCCATTCTGGTCTACAAGAGTGAGTTCCAGGGGCTGGAGAGATGGCTCAGAGGTTAAGAGCACTGGCTCCTCTTTCAGAAGATCCGGGTTCAATTCCCTGCACCCACATGGCAGCTCACAACTGTCTGTAACTTCAGTCCCAGGGAATCTGACACCTTCACACCAACTCACATGAAATAAAGTTAAATAAATTATTTTAAAAAAATTTAAAAAAGAGTGAGTTCCAGGACAGCCAGAGCTATACAAAGAAACCTTATTTGGGGAAAAAAAGTATAATTGATATAAAAAATACTAAATACTTTCTACAAATTCCCAAGTTTATTGTGTATATATTTATCATAACATCAAACATGAAACTACTTATGCTTTGATTGACTTTTTCCTAATGATCCTATTGTGGGTTCAGTTGTGTATTATCTCCCTATCCTCCCCCTCCCAATAAAAATAATATGCTAGAATACTCTCTTCCATTACCCCCTCCAAAATATGCTGAGATCTTAACCACAAATATCTCATAATGCAACCTTAAGTCCTTTCAGAAATAACTAAGTATCCAGGCATGATGGCACAGGCCTGGAAAGCTGGCACTTAGGAGATGGAGGCAGGAGTATTGTGTGTTCAAGGCCATTCTTTGCTATATCAAGTTCTAAGTCAGCCTGGGCTATCTACTCCCCTAGCAAGAAAGTAGGGGTTGGGAGAATAAGAGAAAAGGGAAAAACGGAAGGAAGGAAGTGGAAATGAGGTCATCAGGGTAGGGACTATGCCAACAAAGCCACTGTCCTCATAAAAGGGACTGACTGGGACCCACCAAGGGATAATGTGAAGATACAGGAGAATCTGGCCACCTACAGGCCAAGGAAGGAGGCCCGGAACAACTTCCTATCCAGTCTCGAAAAGTATTCATCCTTTCACCACACCCACCGTATCCCTCTAACATCTGAGATGGTGAGACACTGTTTCTCCAGTAGAAGCACTGGTCCATGGCTTTCTGCCACACTAACCCTAACAAACTAGCACAAGGGCCTGAGAACTTTTGAAGTCTTCCCAAACCACCCATGCACTTACCCATGGAGAGTTTGGCCAGGAATTAATGTCACACTTATTAGGCAATGATTTCTACAATCTGTCTCTTCCACGTTCTAAAAGTTAAATGGAAAATTCCCCCATCCCCAAAGCTCTCTCTTATGGCAGTTTCTCAAAATGAATATATGATCCTAATCACAGCTAACACCCCTATGGTGTCCACTCTGTGAACATTCAGGCAGACGACAGTATTTATTCAGGGCACCAGAAGAGGTAGGGAGTATATTACCATCCACTGAGACTAGGTATTCTGCCTGGCAGAAGGGTGGCTGGGACAGTTTTACAGGTAGTGGAATTGAGGCACGAAAGAAGGAAGGATCCTAGTCTCAGTGAATCCCAAGATTTGCAGTGCCACCCTTTGGATCCCAGAATCAGAATCTGAAGAATATTCCCAGACGCTTCAGTATGCTACACCTCAATACCTAGGGAGTCAAACCTTTTATCAGCTGAAGAATGGCTTCATATTTTCTTCTTTCCTCTCCCACTTTGCAATGGTAGGGTTTAATATTAGGACAAGGGCCTCACAGAAGCTGGGTAAGTGCTCTACCACTGAGTTAAAGCCCCAGCTCCACTTTAATTCCTTAATGACATTAATGCATTTTTAATGCAGTCATATGTAGTGATATTTTATTTATATTTTAGTAAATAAAGCTTGCCTGAAGTTTAGAGAGTAAAACAGCCACCTTACAGACCAGGCCACAACGACACATACCTTTAATCCCAGTAACCAAACTAGTTCGCCATAGAAACTGGGCAGTGCATGCCTTTATTCCCAGTGGTGCACACCTTTAATCCCAGAATGGGAGAGGATTTTAAAACGGGAGGAGACAGCTCTCAGTCACAGTCTCATTCTGAGATTCCAGGAGGCAGGATCACCATTTCAGACTAAGATTGAGGTAAGAACCAGTAGCTGGCTGTTTTATTTTTCAGAACTTTAGGTTGAACCCCAATTTATCTGAGTTTATATTGATGGTGCTTCAATCATTTGCTTCTTAGTTGAAAAGCTAAAGAATAGGAACCCCAAAACTCCACTGTTGTCTATCATCATTAATTATCATGATGTCTTCCCCAAACTGCGGCTCATGTTTGCCTTCAGGGACTTGGAGCAATCATTCCTCTTCTATCTTGAGCATGAAGCAAAAAGTTGGCTCTACATATCAAGCCCATCACTTAAAAAAAAAATCTTCTCTCAGCGCGTAAGTGCTTTGAAAATTCCTTTGCCTTTGCCTGTCAGTTTTCCTGGATTAATCCTAATCCTAGCGCCCTCCTGTGCGTGCGTAGCCACCCACACTCTCTATGCCACACTACTCTGCGCTCAGAAGCCTTCCAGATCAGCCCTCTGTTGCCTTCTGCTTTGTTTTAACAGCTTGACCTCTATTTTCCCCCTCTGAAATAATGGGCACTTTTTTATTTAAATTTATTTTGTTAAGTCTTCTGTCCCATTGAGTCACTTCCTTTAGACCTTCAGCTGTAGTATGAATCTGAAGTGCCCCCAAAGATCTGGGTGTCAAAGCTTGGCCCTGGTTTGGTACTTTCTGGTCATGAAACCTTTAAAGAACTGGGGCCCTATGGTGATCATTGGGGACATGGCTTCTTTTCGACTTTTTTTTTCTGGTTGTGGGAAAAAGCTCTGTTCTATTAAACACCCTCTACCACAGTGCCTGTCTTGTCGCTGGCTCAGACATGAGTTGACCCTTCCAAAATGAAGTCAAAACAAGCCTTTTATCTGCAAAAGATGGCTTAGCACAGGTGTTTCATTACAGTACTGGAAAGCTGACTAACATACCTTCTTTTGTCTACTTGAGAAATTGTTATAAAAGGCCAATTGTGTGCCAATGGATACACAAAGCAAAGTTCACATGGCTCCTGCCCGCTGAGCACAGACTTCCCAAGCCCAGGCCCCCTGACCAACAAAGCCTTTCCTCCTCCCCACACTATGCTTTTCCTAAAGACTGGGCGTGAGATAAATGGGAATTTTTCCTCTTATTCTTAACTTCAGTAGAACTGAGATCATTTATCTCAAAGTCACTGCAACTACCATCCTGTCACCTAGTTATTTATTTTCCAAATCAACTTGAAAGCAATGAAACTATAAAGAAAAAAAAGCAAGAAACCAAGTGACATTCTGTTTCCACTTGCAGCTGATAGCTCACCATGGCAAAATGTTAAAGGGTTCAAAAGCAGGGGTTCTATTTCCAGTGTGGGCACCAGCCTTGTGGCAGAGCCACCTGTGTTCCTTCACTTCATTCCCACCCCATTGTCTATCATCATTTTACCTTCAAGTTCCTCCCTACACAGAGATTCACCTGCTAGACATGTCACATTTCGTCACCATGTCTGTGCTCTGTGCCTGCCCTGCTTCCGGAGCTGGTGTGTTTTCACTGGTGTCTGTGTTGGTGCAGATGGGAGAGCATGAGTATTCCCCCTTGATCTCATCTGAGCATCACTTGATCTCTCCTCCATTTAGGTGCCTCTTTTATGTGACCACCTGTCTTCTCCCACTGCAGGATTAATTTTTAAATCCTCTGTGACAATGTCTCCCAGTCTCCCAGCCCACCAGGGCTTGGGAGACAGAGGATGCCTGCTGTTAGATACCAGACTATTGGATCCCACCCAGGCTGGCCTTAAACTACTGATATAGCCAAGGTTAACCCTGATCCTTCTGCCTCGAATGTACCACCGTGCTCAGATTATGTAGTGCTGGGGATCAGAGTGAGAATCCCATGCGTGCTAGGCAAACACTTTCCCAGCGGAGCCACATAGCCAGTCTGCCTTCTCCCCTTTGGGATCATAGATATGCACTACCATACTCGGCTGGGATCAATATGCTTTTAAGTCCCCAAACGTGTTTACTCCTCATCTGCTGTGTCATCACTGTGTGAAGGAAGAGACATCATCTGCCAGATGGCCATTAAGTGGAACACTTCCAGGGCACAGACCACTCAACCTCTGGGTGCTCAGAAACGTAAGAGATACACAAATAAAGCAGCTCCAGACTCCCAGGAAATTAAACCCAGTGTTACATAAGAATCATTAAAAAGAAAAGAAGAGTACAGAGGCAAATCCTCTAAACAAGGATCTTTCTTTAGCAGCCTGAAGAACTGTGCTAATATGGTGTTTCTATTCCCGACAGGAATAACCCTTAATTATTATGTGCCTAAAGCATCTAGAAATTTTAAATAGAATTTCATGTAATGTTAAGAAAATCAGAGAACTACGTCACCAGCAACAGGAAAGACCTTAAACAGAGGTCTCAATGAGAGAGAATCAGAGAGATAGGCGGGGAGGGGAGCACAGATCCCACTAAATTGTCTGTAGGGTTCTGAAAATGGAAAAGACAGAAAGTTTAATCAAGAAAATAAAATTGTTCCGTAAAAGAATAGAGGATGTTGGAGATTGTTTGATGCATGAGGCGCTTGGGCGTCAATCCCAGAACTCGAATTATAAAACAAGGAGTGTAATCTGAGTACTAGAGAGGTGGAGACTGACGAATAGCTGGGCCTCACTAGCTGAGCCACCTAACTTGGGTGACTGGTGAGAGACCCTGCCTCAGAATATGGCAAAATGTACCTGCAACAAAACTTCATGTGTGCGTGTGCACACATAAACACACAGACCCTTCATTCATGAAAGGATGGATCCATTAATACTTGACTACATTAAGTTCTAGGGGGAAAATAAACGTATTTTCCAAGAAAAATGTACACATGACGTGTAAATGAACTTGTGTGGCCTTTCATCTAAATTTCATGGTTGATAGTTGCTGCAACTTGTCAGTTTGGCAGAGTCTAGAATCTTACAAGAGACAGGTTTCTGGGTATGCCTGTAGGGGAATATTTTTACTACTTTAACAGGGTTGGGAAGACCTGCCCACCATAGGTGGCACCATTCCCTAGCTTGGATTCTGAGTTGTGTGGGTCAATAAAGAGTGGCAGCATTGTAGTTGCTGTTCTCTGCTTCCTGATTGGGGATGGGCTAGGACCAGCTGCTTCACTCTCCGGACGCCTTGATTTCTTCATTGTGGACTGTACCCTGGAGCCGTGAGCCAAAATAAGCACTTTCTTCATAAAGTTCAGCTTGACCTTATCACAGCAGCAGAAAGAAAGCTAAGCCACATGGGATTGGCTTCTGAGGCCTTGGGAAAACAGTCACACAGCAAAGTCATTTTCACAAGCTACTTCCATAAACATTATCTTTGTCAGCATTGTTCAAGAGTGCATCAGTGACAAACAATCTAGCTTTACGTGGCAGCATTTCACCACATCAGAAGTGCTTGTCGCTACGCAGGTCAGGTGTTATCAGTTCAAGCAGGGCCAGTTCTAGAAAGGATTGACACATGGACTCTTATGGACAGAAGCATCTATGCCTTCTCATTGAGTCAGTTGTTGGCTAGTGGGGCCTGGAACAAAGCTAAGCTGCATTGTTCCAAGAGCCAAAAGGCTCACCATGTCACTGACAGAACTGGCTGGGCAATCTTCTCTATTAGGTGTCATGTGAACACACAGCAGATACTTTAATATACAAAGGCAATTAGAACCACCCTGCCCTCGAGGATGCTTATAGAAAAGATTTGTTTATAAAAGGTAAATATACAGAGTTCCTCTGAAGTTCTTCCCTTGACTGGGTCCTCCCAGAGAAGCAGCAAACTCGTGTGTGTGTCTGTGTGTCTGTGTGTGCATGCATGAGTGTGTGTCTGTGTGTGTGTGTGTTTCCTAACTTCTCTTAAGGGACTAACTATAGATAGTGATCCTCATGCCATAACGAGATAAGGAGGTTTGTGATGTGCACAAAGGGTGCATTGATGGAGACAGGTGGAGCACAGCTATTGTGTAGAAAGAAATTGAATTGATCTTTGTCTCTAGTTTCTGACAGGCACACCCCAAACACTTGGACTTTCTTAAGGAATTGGAGTGACTTCTGTCCTTCACGAACCTCTTGGACCAAACTAAACTGTATGCTGTCAGTACAGCTCAAAGTGGGCTGGCTATTCTAAAAGACCACGTAAATCATTTGAGCTTTGAGTAGGGTTATATCAACAGCCTCCTCCAGAGAGTGGAGGGGGTTAGAGACTGAGCAGTCACATGGCAAATGACTCTATTCATTGTACCTAAATAATGAAACTCCAAAAAAATAGTCTGGACATCAGAGCCTGGTTGCTGAACACTTTAGAGTTTGGCAAGGGGTTGGGGGTGAGGGAACATAACAGATCCTGGCTCCATTGAGCAAAAGCAACGAATCACCATGTCCAGTGTTCTCCTGGATTCTGACCTATATGCCTTTTCATTGGATGACTTTGATTTGTGGTTTTTTTTAATCCCCTTGTGTTGTGTTTGCACATATGTATGTATGTACAAGTGCACACACCCATGCCTATGTGTATAGTAGCCAGAGGAGGATGCTGGTCTGCTCCCCTGTTGCTCTGATCTTTATTTCCTTGGGACAGAGTCTTTCACAGAGCCCAGAGCTCACCATTATTTGTTTAGGCTGGCTGGCAACCAAACCCCAGCAATCCTCCCTTGTCGCCACTCCCAACAGGCACATATATCTGGCTGTTTACATGAATGCTGGGATCTGAACTCAAGTCCTTGTGCTTATGAAGCAAACACTTACCCACTGAGACATCTCTCCAGCCCCCCCCCGGTTTCTATCTTTGATGATAAAAAGAATTTTTTCTTTCTAATTCATTTATTGGGGTTTCATCCAGTGTACTTTGATCATGCCTCTCCCAACTCCTTGCTGAGTTCTATGCCTCATCCCAACTAATTATCATATCTGAAAGAGTTGATGTCACTCTGAAATTTCCATCCAGTTGGTCAGGAATGTGGCTGGCCAAGAAGTCCTCAACTGTGGCTGGAATCTTAAGGGGCCACCCTTCTTGTTAGGGACCAAGCCTTTCACTTGTGGAACGATGCCCGCTCCAGTACTGCTTTGCAACACTCACTTTCAACATCTCCCGTATTTGCCCGAGATGGCCCCTTAAACATCTAAATCTCTTCCAGTCGACTTGCCTTTCCTTGCCTCCGTCTCCAAGCCCTGGCCGAGAAATCCCCGGTTTCCAGCTCAGCAGGAAACCCCCACAAATGAGGTCACCAAAGCAATTGTGGCGCAAGATAAGCCTGAGAACGCATGGAGAAACTGAGGCATCGGAACTACAGAGAGGCTGGGAAGAGGACAAGGAGGGAGCTCATAGGCCAGCTCACCTGACACACTCGGCAGTGAACAACGAAACCCTATATCAAGCAAAGTGGAAGTGCTACATTCATACTACAGTATACACACGGTCGAAGATTTAAAAAAACAGAACTATAATGAATGCAAAGAGGGAAAGTCCAATAGTTAACTAAAAAATTCAGTGTACTTTACAAAGGTAGTCATAGCTTTGAAGATAAAAGTAACTCATACACAGAGTCATAAATAAGCAAGAATAAAGTTAAATCTGGGTGTTTGATAAATTATGATAAAATCATCCTTAATCTTTGCTTACTCCTTACTATATGCCCAAAATTTTGCTAAGTTAATTTTATTATTTTAATAAATTCTTACTTCTAAGAGATAGTCTATAATTGTACCCATTCTGCAGGTGAAGCTATTAAGACTTCAGCAAAGAAACTCAATAAAGGCCTCAGAGTCAATAGCCCAGTGTGGCTTAAGAAAATTGGAGCAACTGAGAAATAGACAAAAGATGGTTGTGAACATCTGTCAGACGCCCAGCCTGCTTGCTTCTGGAGACAATGGAGTACCACCAGATGTGTCTCTACAGGGCGCACTGTGGCGAGAATCACATACTGAGAGCTAACTATGGTGGCAGGAGAACGGCTAAAGGACAATTAGACAATGCTAAGGACAATGGACAAACATGGGAAAGGCTGAACCCGGGAAGGGCCATGGGATGGCTATGCGGAGATAAACAAGGAGAAGTGATGGGATGCATGAAGTTCAAGAGCCTGGAGAGACGGCGGCGGGAGAGCGGCCTTGGAAGAATGACATACCCTATCCAAGGCATCCAACCACCCAGAGCGCGTCAGTGGAGGCTGGACACCAGGCTCCCAGGAGCATGCTGATTTTGCAGGGGCTCTGAGTTCCCTGCCTGTGTCAAGTCACTCACAACCAGCTCCAGGAGATCCAGCACTCTCTTCTGGCCTCTGCAGGCATCTGCACTCATGTACACGTACCCACACATAGATACACACAATTAAAAATTACGAGTAAATCTCTTTTTAAATACTTGTGAGTAGAGCGGGCCTTCTCTCCTTAGAAAAAAAGATTGATCATCATTATTTTTCATTATGATTACTGTGGGTGTATATGTGTGTGAGGAGGCCAGAAAAGGGCACTGGGTATGCTAGAGTTAGCTAGCAGTGGAAGCAGGCCTTCTCTGTTGATGTGCGCTGACCGAAAGCTTGGGCCTGGCCTCAATTCGGTAGACATCATGCTCTTGGTCAGTTAATGGATCACGGAGTCACATTTAAGGACCACAATTATTAGCAGGCAACAATACGACATCCCCCTGCCGTTCAGATCCGTAAGCCCCTGGCTGAGTATCATCACTCCATCGCTCCAAGCTCTCTTGTTGGTTTGCATCTGCCTTTGATGAATAATGAGCATCCAGGGAGCTAATCAAGGATTCTTGTCTAAAAGTCTTTTTAAACCCCTGAGCTGAAGCAGAACATAACAGACCACCAGCCTAGTTCTCAATCCATGGGACTTAGGGAT
Source organism: Ellobius talpinus (assembly GCA_001685095.1). Lineage (NCBI taxonomy): Eukaryota > Metazoa > Chordata > Mammalia > Rodentia > Cricetidae > Ellobius > Ellobius talpinus. The sequence continues at coordinate 17,695 of LOJH01009350.1, forward strand.
GCACACACTGAACTGGCTGCCTTCTAGCCCCTCCTAGAAGTCAATGGGAAAGAGCCAGCAGATTGTAGAAAGGGAAAGAGAAGCTGAGCGCTGCAAGGCCACTCCTTCCAGGGCTTCATCTAGAAAATGCAAAGCTAAATACAAATAAAATTAACACCACGTTCCCAGCTCCACAAGAAAAAATCGTGGACACTTAAGCCTGGCCTTTCACACATATCCTCCTCCACTACTATGTCAGTGCCTCATCCAGTCTTAACCAGGAAGAGCCATTGGGTTCCTTAGAGGACTTTTGCTGGATTCCAGCAGTAAAATTGAGCACAGAAGAATCAATAACAATCCTTTTTACTCAGGCTCTGAATTGTGCTGGGGACTCAACTCATAAATGTTACCCAAGATCCCACTTCTAGTGCTAAAAGCCCAGGTCACACTAACCACGCAGTAGAAACAGACAGCAAACAAAACACGCCCTCTTCCCTAGAGACTGCAAGGGGGCTCAGTGCACCAGAGGACAGGGTGCCGTGCATGCCAATGTCTGTCTTTCTTCCTGACTTTCCTGGGAATCACTTGGTAAAACATTCATCTGAAAATGTTTAAGGAAGACATACAACCATGTTCTCCTACTCCAGCCTCTGACACATAATCAATAAGTCCTCAAGCGCACACATCTATATCACACATTGGCCTTGCATTTCACCAAGACACAGAAGGTATTCCTGCACTCCATCTCGGAATCTCTGCTAACCTCACATCATTCCATACCAAATGCATCACCCTAAAGAGACAGAAGGCGCACATCAAAGACACCTTTTGGAAGTATTTTCAAATAGGGAGGAATTCCATGAACAGTCTGTAAACACAATCCTCTGACATTTCCAAAGATAATAAAATGAGCCAAATTTTGTCAGCGCCTTAAGGAGGTGCCTGAGAATCAGAACATTTCACATATATTCTAGAACATTTCATGGGATATAAAGTGTATCCTCCTCTCCTTTTCAATCACCAAGAGAAAGAAGAGGAAAGATGGGCACTCAAGGGGAGGAGGGGAAAAGATCTGCACCGTTTAATATAAATGTTTATGTCAAGGAATAAAGACTTAATTTTTCCCCTGAAGTACACAACATCAAGGCAGGCAAGGCATATTCTAATCACTGCTCAGCAGAACTCCAGTGTGCTACCATGTCTTTCCTTCGAAGTTGTCACTTTTAAGACTGACATTTTCTCCAATCTCTGAGAAATATTAGGCCATGTCACTAATTTGTTGTGATAAATAACAGGATGGACTGACATGCAGGTGCCTGATAGGTGTCATTTGATGTGTTGGCGCTTACAAACATCCTCCCGCCATTTCGTCTCTGTAAGGTCCCTGTTAAGGAGAAGACATTCCCTTCACTTTACAAATTACAATGAAAACGCACAAACACAGATAAGGAATGTTTTCAGAACGCGTCCCCAGGTACACCTGAATCTTTAAGCAACAACAATGAATCCTACCACATCCAAGCCTGGAATTCAGAAGCCTAGCCCTGTCAATAAGGACATTTCACCCCTTTGCTATTCAGATTTGGAAAAAAACTTTCAGGCTCCTCAGAGCCTAGCCCATACCTTGCTCCTAGATTGTTCGACTTCTTCTTGCCTTCCTAGGAGAAACCAGCGGGGCCCCATGCTGAATTAGGGATAAGCACAGAGGCAGCACTCTGACAGTCCCCAAGAAAGGCTTAATGCCAGCTGAGCATCATCATCACACGGCAGATTCAAGGGACAAGCAAGGGAGCAAAACAGAACGCTCCCCTCCCCAAGTGCACACAGATGGAAAAGCACATAGATCCCACACAACAAGGTATGTGTGTGCCAGGTGATCTTGGAGCTAACGGTACCAGGTGGGCCCCCAGGAAAACTGTGGGGCTTACATGATGGAAGCGTGTGAAAGCAACAGCTGAAGTCCTTTAAAGGACCACTTCCAGGCCACTGACACCCTGTTCCTCACCATACCCATGGGCAACGCTCAGTGCTCTCTGGAGTACAGGGCATAACTACAAACTAGCCTGTCTCAAACTTTTAGCACTCGAGTGCACTTTCATGTTTTCTCTGTGTTTGATACTTATCTTTCTTTCTTCCAATTCTGGTTACAGGAATGGCATTCCACAGTGCAAAAACTGGTATGGGTGGGGCTAGTGGTGTGGCTTGGCGAGACAGTGCTTGCCTAGCATATATGAGGCCTCAGATCTGATCCCCAGCACCACATACACACACACACACACGGGCATGCATACACACGTACACACACACACGCGGATGCACACACATGTACACACGCTCACATGCACACACACTTACTTCAATATGACTTTTTAGGGTAACTGCTATTATTTATGTACTGCACTTCTCCATCTTTCTGTACTTTTTCTTCACCCCTCAAAAATCTCCCATGGTGAAAAGGGCACTATTGTCTGCTGAAGGTCAGCTATGTGTTGCTCCTGGCTTTCGCAGTCTTTACCGGGTGCTGTGAGTTTGGCAGGTTATGGTTTGAATATGTACCCCACACACACACACACACACAGGTTTTTGTGTGTGAACACTTGGTCTCCTGCTGGTGGCGCTCTTTTGGGAAGCTACTGAATCTTCATGAAATTGGACAAATTGGATACAGGACATTAGGGGGTGGACCTTGAGAGCTACAGCCCCACCCACTTTCTCACTCCGCTTCTGGTCTGTCACCACCGTGTGACTATCTACAAGCCCCCACTTCCATGTCTTCCCCACTGTGCTGGGCTGTGCCCTCTGGGACTGTGAGTCTAATAAACCTCTTCTCTCTTAAGTTACTGCTTTCAGGCATTCTGCCTCACAATTAGAAAAGTAAATAATATATGCTATTACTTTTCTTGTTTTATAGAGAAAGAATAAACAATCCAAAGACTTGTTCTAGAAGACAAGATGATGTCAGGATTCAAACCCATTGATGCCAAGTTCCAAAGTGTCCATGACAGGCTGTGCAGGTCAAGAAACCTTCAGTAACCACTGCTCACTAACAGTAGGGAACTCACAAATCCCCTTGAAATAGCCTGGGGCCACAGAGTGTTACAGGACCAAATTTGGAAGGTGCAGACAGAGATATGGGAAACAGGAGGTGGGATGGGAGTGGAGCTCAGGTCTGTGTTTCATTACTTTCCCTTCCCTGTCCTCTGATAACCTCAGAAAGAGTACTAACAAGGAGTTAGCACAGAGAAGAGCGAAGTGGGAGCCAGAGGAGCCTTGGCCCAGATATGCCCCCACAGGACAGGCTGGCAGAAGTGCACTGACCATTCTGGGTGGCTCTTAATGAGCAGCGCCCAGCTCAGCATCTTCCAGGCTGGAGCTAGCCAATGAATATTCACAAGGGGAAATGCTAACGCAGACAGAGAGAGAAAGCACAGGCAACGCACAGCTCCTGCTGTTTCATTTTCAAAAGTCTGACAAAATCATGTTAAGTGAGACTCTTTGGTGGGAGGGAATCTTATTGGAAAGATGACTAAATGTACTTAGCACAGATATCTGTGGGTTTGGGATATTTTTTGGGTTTTGTTTTTGGGTTGTTTTGTTTTGTTTTTACTTCACAATTAAAAATATACTTGACACAATCGGGACAAATGTTCACACACACACACCCCCATTGCCCTACACGCGAGCACGCACGCGCGCGCGCACACACACACACACACACACACAAATCTGCAGAAGGAATGACTTGGGGAAATTATTGGCAAGGTCATATTAAACTATTGCATCATTGTCTGGTCCTTCCCTAGACCTAAGATAATGTGACATTTGGTGGAAGCATATTAAAGGCCAGTCATTGATATTGCTACTTCTAAGCAATAATGTCTTCTCAGAAAATTCTAAGAATCAATATTTTTTTTGCAAACACATAATAACTGCAAATTTGACTTTCACACACAATAAATTAAATAATTTGACAAATGGCCTTGGGGTTTATAGTCTTTGTGTGGCATGTGGGGTATCAGAGTGTTTGTAGTTTAGCTTGGCATATAATTCATGCATAAATACAAGCTGTGTTTTTTGTCTAATCATCTCGTGTTATTTTACCCGCACCTCTGAGCAGTAAGAACATTGCTCAGTCCTCTTTGCTTTGCAAGTTCTAAGATGCAGAAAATCCTGAATGTGCTAACCAAGAATCCACTGCTGGCTTATGAAATATAAAGGCTTATGAAAACATGGCACGTACTCAAGTAGATCAGTTTGTTTTTAAATATTTTAATAGTGTGCAGTGCAATGTTAGGAACTAAATGTGCATTGTGTCCAATCTCCTGTCGAGCATATACTCTATTTTGATCATCCTTATGAAAAGATAAAAATGTAAATACCATGTAAATTACATTTTATACATGTCCTCCTTTGCATGAAAGCAAACAGAATACTTATTTCTTCTCTAAGCACATGAGACTATAAACAAGCAACGCATCTAAACCCAAGAAGCATTCACTGCCTCATTCCATTAAAAAAAGATGCCCTCAGGTATCAATTACAAAGAAAATGCCTGTGCTTATGCTTTCAAATCTTAAGCACAACGTTAATATTTATTTCAAAGAGTCTCAAGCTAATTACATATGCTACTGTCTAAAAGAAAATACCACATAAGTACTCTGCCTGAAAACTCTCTTAAGAGACTATCTAAGCTGTGAGAATTGATAGCAGAAATTGAATGCCTGACATTGAACTTGTAGTAGCCAGAAGAAGTTGGTGTTTTCCTAAAACTAAATGTAAATTATACACCTTGACTGGATCCTAAAATAAGGCATGCACACGCTCGCACACACCCCACACACAAACTGAAAAAGACAATCTTAGGACAATGAAAGAAACGTAGGTTAAACATGGACCAAATATAAATATTATCAATTTTATTTTCTTACACATGAAAATGGTTCTGTTGATTCTTGAAGAAAATATCTTTATTCTTAGTGCATGATATCATGTTTCAGGATGAAAGATGACAAGATAAGAAACTGGCCAATGGCCTAACAATATTTAAAAATTGTAGAGAATTAGATGTAGGAGAAAAGGATGAAGCAAAATTGGCCAAAAGTTTAATAAAAGTTGATGCCAGGTAAGAAACCACAGATGGTCAATGTAATCTGCCCTCCTTATCTGTGAGAGCCATATCTCACCTACTCACGGATGAAAACTACTGGGAAGTATGAATCTATACTAAATGTGCAGGCCTTTTTCCTGTCGTCATTCCCTAAGCAATACAACAAGAGAACTATTTGCGTGGCATCTCCATTGTGCTTGGGTAAGTAATCTGGAGGTGACTTATCGTATGTGAGAGGACATGTGCAGGCTATATGCAAACACTACATCCCTTTCTCCAAGGGCCTTGAGCATCTACCAATATTGATAAAGAGAGAGGGGAGGGGTTGCTGGAACCTATATGCCTCAGTTACTAAAGAAGGACTGTGTTCTTCTTTTTAAGATTTTTTTTTTGACATTTGAGCACATGTGTGTATCAACTACTGAACCAAACTAGGTACAGATAAAATGTTGCTTTCCATGGACAGAGAGAAAACACTTCATTTTCCTGGAGCTTAATTCATTCAAGAATCAACTTCCCACCAATGACCCAGAGAAATGATGGCCGCCCTTCTGTCTGAGACTACAGGGAACAGATGACTGACAAGCACCACCTGAATTAGAGCAGATGCATGGGATCCCCAGAGGGTAATCCACATGGACCAGGTCACATGGCAACACATGACCTTAGAAAAATATGGGCTGAAAACAACCGATACCTCTGAGCCTAGAAACATCATGGTGAACAGAATCCACAACTCGTGAAGCCTTATTTTCTGGAGGAAGTATGCTAAGATAGGGTACAAACTTGAGCTAAATTAGACAAATATGAAACTTTAGCTCTCTCATTCACCCAGGAGAGATGAATTCCTACCTTCCTTTTAAATGTTGAATAACATGAACTGCTGGGTTCATAATGAGCAAAAGAACCAGGTGGTACTCTAACACTTCTAGTTGAGATTACTAACACATTGCCAGAGTCATCAGAAACAGAAAATCTGTAAATATTTAATTTAGAGATATCTAAAATGAGTGAAAACTAGTATTCAAGTCCAGAAATCTCACAGTGTGGTATTTCCTATTGATGGAGTTCTTTTGTCTTAGGGTCCAAATCCCAGTGTCTTGGCACTAATTCACTGTTGAGTCATAGTTCAAACTAGCTAGCCTTTCCCAACCTCTTCAAGTCTTGCAGCACACTCTGAGACTCTCACAGAACAGAGCTGTGCTAACTTGCTTCTTTTTGCTTCTAGACTCTGTGTGTGTGTGCACGTGCACACGCTCATTCACATGTGTGTTCAAATACATTTGGGTACATATATGTAAGCATGTATATGAAGGACAGAGGTCAACCATAGATATCATTCCCATTCCTCAGAAGTTGTCTACCTTGTTGGGTTTTGAAATGGGGTCTCTCATTAGTCAGACTGGCTAGTCAGCAAGCTCCAAACCTGTCTCCTTACCATGTCTTAATTTTCTACATGGTTTCTGGGGAAAGAATTCAGGGCCTCAAGATTGTGTACAAGCACATAAGCCAGTAAGCCACCTCTCCAGCTTCCTTCCTTCCTTCCTCTCTTTTTTTCTATCTTTCTTTTGTAAAATTTCTTTTGTCATTCAGTGTATCCATCTCTTTTGCAATTGTTATTCTCTCCTTTTTCCCTTTAAACCCTGAAGGCCCTCTTGGGGAACCCAAAAAGCATTGTTATGGATTGGATTAAACTTCAGGCAGTAAAGTTTTAAGGGATTCCTTCTGATCCTGAATGGCTCATAAAGCTGGGGCCATTAGGCCACAAGCTAAACAGTTCCAGGAAGGATGGTTGGCTCTCCTTTCCCTAAAGAACAATTATCTTGTTTATGTGTTGTCAGCCCCTCATTCTCTTCTTGTTGCACCAGTCTTTGATCTGGAACCAGTTGTTTGTCCTTCTTAAGGAAGCAGAAGACCATGGTCTCCAAAATCACATTTTTGTCTTTAGATTTTCTCAGTAAGGTATAGGGTTTGGGAGGATTGAAAAAAGATTTGGAGAATATCTTTGCACTACTTGTCCAAGGAAGCCCTGAATTCTCTTCAGTCCTCAAAATTCTAATTTTTTAGAAAGCATCTATCTACCTGTAAGCCCTAAACTAGACCAGAAAGAAATGCAAAGAAATGTTGAGGAATAATTGTTTAACTATGCAAAGATGTGTTGCATTTGTTTATATAAAGATGTGATGTATTTGTTTATGTTGTAGAATATTTGCTCAGTTATGTAAAGATGTATTGCATTTGTTTAATTATGTAAAGCTGTGTTGCTGTTTTACCTTGCCTGTCTCAGGCACCTGATTGGTCTAATAAAAAGCTGAATAACCAATAGCAAGGGAGGAGGTACAGGCTTCTGGGTAGGGAAAGTAAGTAGGAGGAGGAACTTAGGCTTGGGGGAAGAAAGAAAAAAGATGCCAGGGAGATGTCGGGAGCCAGTCAAACAGGAATGGAGGAAGCAGGGAAAAAAAAGGACATACAGAATGAACAAAAGGTAAAAAGCCTCAAGGCAAAACATAGATGAATAAAAACAGGTCAAATTAAGTTAAAAGAATAATGGGACAAGCCTAAGGTAAGGCAGAGAATTCATAATTAATAAGTCTCTGTGTCTTTATTTGGGAGCTATTTGGTGTCCCAAAGAAAATTCCAACTACAAAGAAAAAAATTATAATTCTCCACCATACTGTATGTGTATATCTGTATGTATGTATGTATGTGTGTATGTATGTATGTATGTATGTATGTATGTGAAACTTACATGCACAGGCAAGGAAATGAGAGAAGAATACCAGTTGTTACTCTCCACCTTCTTCCCTTGACACAGAGTCTCTCGTGAAACCTGCATAGGTAGACGGCCAGCGAGTCATGGTGATCCCCATCTCTACTGCCCAAAATGCTGAGGTTACAGGTGCTGATGCTTATGGCACAAGAGCTCTTACCCACTGAGCCATCCCCCAACCACCAGATATTTTTAAAGTTCTGCACCAGAGATCTGAGCACACTGCTTGTTCACTGACTCTCCACTGACTGTTTCATACTCCCTGTACAAGATGAAGATGTCCTGACCCTCAGTCTCCCAAAGACCTATGGGGCTGCTTCAAACACTGGGAAGGAGCCTATTCTGCCAATATTACAGCTAGAATGTTAGAGTCGTCCAGAGGTCTCTGAGCTATCTCAAGGCCTGGCCATGACCATGGGGGAACTGAGAAGAGGAAGAATCCAGGGTCAGGACTAAAAACCCACAGTGAAGCCACTGTGTGACCAGAGGGAGTAGAGCAGCACGGCTCCCAAGGCAACAAGAGAGCCCTTGGAGGTTCTGCCCAATGTGGAGTCACTTGCAGCCTCTGGAAGTGACCTGAGCCCCATTCTGAAGCTTAGCACCTCCATTTAGTTTCATTACCTGTTATGGAGGGGAGTAATATTATTGTCCCCCTTTACCCACGGGATATTAATAAAAATTAAATAACTCAGTATGCATAAAGTACTCTAAGCATGGTCTGACTCATGGCAAACACTGTGCCAAGGCTAGCTAATATTGCCCAGAACATGACCTCAGGGAAGCCTGTCCAAGAAACTGCCACTGCTTTATTTCCCCACCTACTACTGGGCAGCCGGAAATACCTTGTCTACTACAGAAGGTCTACAGCAGCAGATCTGATACTAACCAGGTAGGAATCACTCCACAATTCTTTCATTCCCTGCTCAAACCCCAGAATACCTGGAGCGGTCTCAGTGAAGAACAAACCAACGAGACTTCTTTCCCTAGCAACTAGGTTCAGATATAAAATTGCAAGATAGCAACATCCTGCGATTAAAATGGAAATTGACATATGATTAAAATGGAAATCTGCTTGACATGCATGTCAGAGCCCACACATTCTCAGTGGGTAAGTTCTGGAGCCTCTAATAAATGTCCCTAAGTCTGAAATGCTGTGAACTTCAAAAGCTAACCTGGTGGAAAAGGCACACAAATTACCCTACACATTAGCAGGACATAAACACAGCGACCTTCGATGTAGTAAGTGACCATGGAGTGAGTCTGTGCATTAACAGGTTTGGCCACCTGCACACGGAGTGGCACAGTGAGTCAATTCTTCAGAAGAGGCATGTCTACTAACTTAAGCTCTCCTGCTGGGCTACACCTGGCACAGCACACTGGCAATACTCACGCGTTGCAATAGGGCTTCTTTTCATAGCCTTTGTAGTTGTTCATGTTGAGAGCCATCTTGCAGACCTCGCAATGGAAGCATCCTTTATGCCAATGCTAAGAAGGAAAGAAAAACAAAAACAAATACTTAGCACTTCATTGCAATACCAGAACGGGCAGGGAAGGCAGCCCATATGATAACCCTACCAGGAAATGACCATAGATAGTAGCCCACATTTATGTTTCCAGTTCAGTGAAGAACTCAGACAGCTATTAAAGTTCGTTTGCAAATTAATCCCACCACTACAGACTCACAAAGGAAGAAATGCCAAGGGTCTGCCCATATTACAGTGGAAAAAGGAACCCTGAAGTCAGTTAATGGAGAACTGGGGCTGGAGGGGGGGTTAAAATGAAAGAGGTTTTCTTTCCAAATGCCTAAATGTTGTGTTTGTAGGATTTTCACACACGTGTCCACCGGAAGTCAGACAACCCACAGTAGCAGAGGTGGCCATGTAAACACCCTTGTCTCCATCCCCACCCAGCCTCCACTAAATTGCAAAACGCTGCTCTGTCTGAGAGATGGATTACTATACAGAGGCGTTTGTAACACCAAATGCAAATTTCACTGGGACTGCCTACGGCTGGTTTCAATTGTCAGTCATCAGGGATCGCGCTGGGTCTGCCTCACAAGCTGTTCAACTCCATCCACACCCAGGAAGGGCAGAGCTGCTGCGACCCGGCTAAAGCCACTTCCTCTGGAATTTACCCTGGTGGAGTAGGCGCCCGTGGGTCAGCTTACTATACCGGGCTGGGTCTTTCCTACAGGGGTTATTCTTAGCACTGCGGCAGTGGCGGCCCATGACATATTAATTGTTATTTGCCTTTTCCTAAAGCCGTTGTCACAAGAACTGTTAAGGACTGGATGAGATGAAGGTGACAAGGTCCGTGCAGTGGGGAGGGAGGGACAGACATGACGGGGGAGGGGACGCGGCTTGTTAAATGCCCCCCCTTCCCAGCCTGGCTCGTGGGTGACTCAACCTGGCGGCTGGGTGCTCAACCTAGCCCCTGGGTTCTCAGCTTGGCTCCTGGTTGGCTCAGCCTAGCTACTGGATACCCATCCTGGCTCTTCCGTGCTGGGGCTGCCATGAGTCCTTCAAGGCAACTGTGTGGATGTCGTGCACCCTACACCCGGGACAAAAGCCTTTCCTAATTCCAACATCCTTATCATCTGATCGTGGAGATCTCAGACACAACGGCTGGGGTCTTCCTTCGAGCATCCTCTCCCCGTGCCAAGACCCAGGAAACATACCAACCCACTCATCTTTCTAACCCAGGTGCCAAAACTTCTTGGAGCAGGTGCAGTCGGACGCCCGGCAGATCCGGACTGGCCAGGCGCCCTCTCGCTCACCTTATCCAGGCAATTGACTTTCTCCGTGGGATACACCACTTTTCCGCAGCGGGCGCACTGGGGATTCATTGTCGCGGTTCCCGCGGGCGGTGGCTGTTGCTGCGGCTGTGGTTAGGGGCTCCGGGGAGCCGCTGTGACATCCCCTGGAGAGCCCCGTGCCACCTCTGGGCAAGCTGAAGGGTTTCAAGCGCGGGCGAACTGGTCTGGTGGGATGCAAGGGGG
>LOJH01009351.1:0-23119 GCA_001685095.1 Ellobius talpinus
TCTATCTATCTATCTATCTATCTATCTATCTATCTTGATTTTTTTATTGTTTAAGGCACAGCCTCTCACTGAACCTGGAGCTCATCAATTGGGCTAAACTGGTTGACACTGAGCTGTGGTGATAGGTACCCACTTCTACCCCTGATGCCTTAGGTGCAAACTCAGTCTCCATGCTGGCTCAGTCAGGTGCTCCGCCAAGGCATCCATCTCCCTAACCCCAGAAAAGACATTAATTTACTGACAAACACATGAAATAGCCATATATTTAACCTTTCTCTTTATACCCTCATCCAATCTGAAAGAGCACACTGGAATGCACAGTTCTGATGTTTACTTTATCTGTCATTGTTGGGAGCTGGGAAGCATTGGAAAGAACAGGAGATGATGGACAGTGTAACAGTAAGATCTTTACCCTTAGATAAGGAGCCAAGCCTAATGTACGAATGTCAGGCCTTGGCTGCACTGGGTCACTTTAAATTCAGATAATGAAGGAATTAACCCTGTTTAGAGGGTTGCAGGGGACGGGGGGTTTTGTTCTAGGACCATAGTCTGGGTGATACAGGTGATGCAGTGTCTGCTGGTCAATAGGGGTTGCTTAACCTGTCTACTAGTGTCATTTGAATTATGGAATTTTCCTCTGGGGGGAAAACTCTTCTCTAATAAAGAGTATTAGCTCAAGAAAGATGTAAGTTGTGAGAGCTGGGTGTAAAAGAAACATTCTCTTGACTCCTTTGTTGTCTGACAGTAATAACTAGGATGGCGGGACACCTGAAGACACCCTCTCCCAGGCTGGCTCTCCCAACCCTCATCTGACAGACATTCAGGCACCCTCTCCCAGGCTGGCTCTCCCAACCCTCATCTGACAGACAGACCTATCACATGGGCTGATTTCTAAGTAAGGGACATTGAAGTTCTGAAACTCCACAGTGCTACATCTGTATCTTGCAAACTCTTGCCATCAAATACCAGCCTGAATGATGTGCCTGAGTGTTTTTTAACTAAGTGACTGAAAAAACAGATTTAGTTACAGCCTATTGCGTGCCCAGTAGCATGTCTCAGACAGAACGGGCAGTGGAGGGCGGAGAGCAGGTGGGGCCTGTGCATCACTGTCTAAGAACAAATGGACACCGTTCAACCAGATACTATTGCAAGGGTGACTACACTCTGTTAGCTGTAGTCTTTATTATCCTCCCCCAATACATAGAAGCTTAGCACAAACCTGTCAGGCAACAGAAAGCTCAGCAAATGCTTGAAGAATTGATTTGGACAAGCCTTTTAACCTCCCTCATCTTCAGTCTCCTCTTCCCCAAATGGGCACAATATAAATCTACCTGCAGCTGACTGTGGTCTCCCAACACACTTTTTCAGAGAGTAATACCCATGCTAAGCCTATGGCATCCTTCACCGCCTGTACGATGCCCTTCAATGTCAATGTCTCAGAGCTCTGCCTGAGAGTTCCCAAGCTTGAAAATCAATCCTCCGTGCAGATTAAAAGTCAACAGATAAATAGCTAGGAGAAGGGAGAGTGTTTTGTAAGGGAGCAAGCCCCTCTCAGCCACACGTAATTATGGAAGTTCCTTCAAATTTTACCTTTCAGCTAATCCCCCTTTGGTGAGGCTTGAGATGATTATAGGATCAAACGGTTCTTCAGTTCCCGAAATTGTGATGCCCAGGGGGCCCCCATAGCGCTTCAGTTCCACTGTATAAATAATCGCTCCGGAACTTTCTTGCTCATCTGTAATAAATGCCAAGGAATCATAATTGGTTTCATTGGAAACAGAAAATAACCCATATATATTCCTCCGTAATGCAGGAAATGCAAAACTTCCATGCTGCAACAGTATGACTCAGAAAATAACTATTTGGGGAGGTAGCATTTCCTTAATAGGATTTCACATTTTAATTCAGGGATGAAGTTGTCCTGAGTGTCAGGGATGGGGAACACTTTATTTAACCAGTGGTGGCCCACTTAACGATGGCCACAGAACCTCCATGTTATGTTTCTGCTGTGCACAGTGCTTGGCCAGCCTTTTGCTCCGTTTGTGATCAACGCCCATGGAATAAACACACAGCGGAGTAGATAACACAGAACAAGAATGCCACTCAGTAACTCAGAAAAATGGGCACTTCCAGGCTTTACAAACACACCACTGCTCAAAATAAGAAAGTTGGTTTTGCTCAGGGTTGGGTCATATGATAATTCTTATTTAGGTGGGACCCAGAGAGGTTATCCTGAAGACAATACCAAGAATTTTAGAAAATCTTTCGTATAATTCCATCGACAATGTCTTAGTCCCACCCAGGGGCATTGTCCAGAGGTTCGACTAATGCTCTCTCTTCTATAGAGAGTAAGAACTGATGCAAACTATTCATACACTGCAGGAATCTGCCAGGCTGCCATATGGTCATGTGTTCCCAGGACCATTTCAGAGTGGTAGGAAAGAAGACATTTCTGTTCTTCCCTGGACATTGGTCAGAAAGCTGGCACAAGCCACTTCCAACATGGTGGCTCTTATGACTCCATTTGGGTTGCATTATGAAGTCTCAGGATTCGAAAAATTTTTATTTGCTCATGTTTGAAGTTCCTGACATTTGTTGTATCCGTTGGCCCAAGAGCCATGAATGACTAAGGAGCTGTTTCATTTCTGCACCTCAGGATACAATGAAATGGCCCAGTAACTGCTTGAACAAAATCATCATTTCTTTACAGTCAGAGGGAGAAGAGTAAGGTATTCACAGAGCCACACTTTGCAGTAAGCAGCTGTTCATTTATGATATGAAATGCTAAAACAAAGAGGGAAGGAAAAGCTTGAGTTAACAATTCAATTATCTGTGTGCGTGGTGAAGAATTAGGGGGAACATAAAAGGCAAGGTCAGCGGAGTAATGTGTGTAGGGACATGCCCTCTCTTGTCAGCATTTACTTTATGCGTGGTCACAGCCTGAGAGTTCTGGAATGCAGCCACACCGCTTCTCACGGACTCTGCTCCTCACCAGCTCCTCGTGCTGGGAATCAAGGACCACCCGTCATAAGATGCAATGCTAGAATCAACATCTTAGGTCAGAAAAGTACACGGTGTCTGGTTCAAGTCGGATCCTTCACATCAAGTCTAAGAACTCTAGGAGATGATGGTCCCCAAGTTTCGTCTAGGCTGCTGCTTATGTTGTGGTGAACAGGCTGGTTATCATAAACTACTGAGGGCTCCAGGGAGAAGCATGGGGAGCCGGCTTAGCGAATTTAAGCCCAGAAGCCTACATTTTCTAATAGTATAATATTTTGTTACCTGCCAGTTCTGTCTTTGATCTAAATTAATTAGGGGTATAATAAGTAGATTACATTTATGTTGCAAGCTGGTCAGTGATTATATTCTGGATAGAATCTGGAACGATTCATTTGATTAGTGACCCTGACATAATTAAATGATAGCTAATATTATTTATCTCTGGGTTTCTGTTGGTCCCTTTGTTAGGAGGTTTGTTGCTGGACAAACCTTGACCCTTCTGTGTGTTCCATGTAATCTGCATGTGAGAACAAGCACCAGGCATCCAGATTTAGGCATTGTCTTTCTATAAGATTTGGGAAAATGCAGTTAAAAGTCACTGGAGAACCAGGGATTTGTGGAAAGTTATAGGTGAAGCTTCATTCTAGATGAAAACAAACATTGGCTGAGAAGAAGGTGAACTTAGGGGCAGACCGTCTTGCTGAGACGCGTGGGGAGAATTTCTCCAGTTCCTCCTTGCTTCATAAAATGACAAATAGCACTGGGGATGGAGTGGATTGGCAAAGGATAGCCATGGTGTGGGCTAGCTTACACAGGACATTTTATATTAGCACCCAGGTAGGCACTAAAGACAACTGCTGGGCACTCAATATGGGGCATAGATGCAAAACAAGAAAATGGCAGCATTATACTAGAAACACGTCCTTCAAAGGGTAGTGGTGAGGCAAAAAAGTAGACCTTTGGGGATTCTAATTTAAGCAAACTAGTTGTTTAAAAATTACAACTCAATTCCACCCCCGTATCTCTCTTGCTCTTTACTCACTTTCTTGCTTTCTCTCTCTCTCTCTCTGCACTTATGTATATATATACACATATATTATATACATATAATATGTGTTTATATACAGGTGCATACTCATAAACCATATTCCTGGGAATCATGAACACTGCTGAGATACACAATGATATTAAGATCACTGCTAATTATTTTAACTGGGTTTTATTTCCAGGGACCTTCCTTTAGTGATACTGTTGTTTACAGGATGGGATGCCTGGCCTACTTCCCAACAATTCAGTGGGCGGAGAAACTAGACAGGGAACCAGCTAGCCATGGCTGTCCTGGGAGTCGCAATGATGGTTCACTACACTGTTTCTCTGTTTTCTGTATGGACTTGAGATTTCATAGTTTAAACACTGTCTTTGCACCTGATTTTATTAACAAGGTTAAAAAGAAAATAACCCTCCTAGAAATCCCCATATATGCCGCAGGTAAATAGGCATTTGAATAGCCTGCCTCCTTCGCTCTATTGGTGGCAGCAGCTTTCCTACGTGGTCCTACCTAAACCACATGGCCCGTGCGGCTATAAGACACTGGCCCTTGAAGAGGCCCGGCTTGGCTCTGCCTAGTTTTTACAGTAAGGTTTTCTTCTAAATGGCTTTCCTGCTTGGGACCTGGCCTTTGCCGTCCTTCCATGTCCATTCTCACTAGTGCTGTCCACTCACGAGGATTGCTCTTTCCTTCCTGGAGCATTTTCAAAACACAAACCTGACTACATTGCAATCTTAGGCAAAGCCTTCTCATCAGTTCTCCAGCTCCTTAGCAGATTACAACTGAGCCTTCGCGGGAGCTGAGCTCCAGACGGCCACACTGTCCTCTCCTATCTCAACCCAAGCCCCAGAGCCTCTCCCGGTAGAGTCACAAGTCCTTGTGCAGCTGTTGGACGATGTCCCGTCTGCAGCTTTACTCCCTGGGCACCCAGCTCTTCCCTCTTGTGCTCCTGGGGAACTTCTCCTTCTAGCTCAAGACTTGACCCATGTGCCTTATTTTCTAAGGACACCTCCAGTCTCTTAGTTGGGTTTGGTGTTCTTTCCTAGGACAGCTCAAAGCTTCTGTCCATCACGTCAGTGTTTTTCACCTTTCCAACTCCTCGTTTAAGCTTATCCTTTAACTAAAAGAAGAAAAAAGTTTAAGTTTTCTTGAATGAAAGGGATTAAAGGCTAAGGAATAGGATTCAGCCTGGAAGAGAGAAGTTTTGAAGCCCATATGCCATTGCAACACAGCACTTAAGAGTCTTTCATCTCAAGGACCAGTTTTTGATAAGATTCATCTTATGGCATATACTTTTAATTCTGATTGTGTATGTATATATATATATACACACACATATATGCATATATATTATTTAATGTATATGGGTGTTTTGCTTGCGCATATGTCTAGGCGCCACATGCATGCCTGGTGCCCAAGGAGGCCAGAAGAGGTTTGAAGGATACCCTGGAACTGGAGTTACAGATGGCTGTGAGCCTCTATGTAGGTGCTGGGAATTAAACATTGGTCCTCTGGAAGAGCAGTTAAGTGCTTTAACCAAAGAATCGTCTCTCCAGCCCTATCCCGTGTTTTTACTGATTTCTCTCATTAGAATAAAATCCCCCCAAACATGGTTTTATCCTCATACCTTCATACCCTAGAATTCTGTCTGGGATAAGAAAATGCTCAAGAAGAGCAACAGGATGGAGGGTTGTTAGCATGAAGGCGGGTTCCCAGGAAGAGCGTTCTAAAACAGTTCATGTGACAGCCCACATTGGGCCAAGTCTATGTTCCTTCTACTAGGCAGATGACACAAAGCCAGCGCAGCTCCATCTAGAGTGTGAAGCCAAGACCTTGGTGACCACTAGGGGACCCCGCCGACCCTGAACTTCTCTCCTTCAAGGCTCTGGAGTGTCAGTTCAGCTTCAGGCTGAACTTCCGAATCCATCTGCCCTCCTGGGTTTTAGCCGAGCAGGCATCTGAAAGGCCATGTTGCCTAGGAGGACGGCACTAACCGCTATTTGGAAAGCTATGTTCAGAACATTTTGAAGGTGGAAGCTCCCCAAGTCTGAGTCCTTGAGGCTGCTCTAACTTCCAAAGCTCAGGAAGGAGCAGCTAGAATCTTCAACCCCGAGAGAAAGGAGTGTCTGTGAAGACAAGATGTCACATCACCAGAAAGTTTCAAAGCGAGCCTAAACAGACGCTAATGATATTATAAGCAGCCTTTATATTCCAACAGCAGGTTTACAACTAATAGCGAGAGGCAGGAAAGGGGCCAGCCTGCTTGTACGTTCAGCGTAGCTCTAGTTAAGGAAATTAATGGGACCACAGAGCAGATGCGAAATTGCTGCATTACTTGTCTGTAATGTTATTTTCTGCCTTCTTGAGTGCTGCCTGTTTAACAAAATGAACACTGTCTGGCTTGAATCCATAATGGCAGCTGCTGCCATGGCCAAAGAGGAGATTCGGATTCAAAGAGGGGTTTTGGAAGGGTTACACGTGCAGGTCAATCAAAGTTCACTTCAACCAAAAACTGATGGAAGTAGTCTTGGAGTTGGACTAGCCAGAGAAAACAAGACACTCAGAGAGTCCCTCGCTGTGCTAAGGCCAGTTTACAGCAAAGCAGGGCACTCGGGGTATTTGCAGGAGATATGGAAAGTTTATGAGTGGAATTAAATGCCTTTATGAAAGTGATCATTTCTGAGTCTCAAGCTGTGATTCAAGGACCAGCAACTTTGGCATCATCTGGGAACTGTTTAGAAATATAAATTCTCTGTGCCTTCCTGGACCTGAAACAACCATAGACTCCAGAGGAGGGGCTCCGTTGGCCATGTGAACAGCCCTGGTGATTATCAGGTACCCTCAGGGTTGGGTGCCATTAGCACAAGAGAGAAAACACGAGACAGCTAGATCCTTCCAGTTCTCAAAGCACAGCCAGAAGTCATAGAAAGGTATCTCCTCTCCAATCTAGGCTTTAGGGGAATGTCTACTTCAAATAACTTAGCTTGGCCTAACACTGAGAAACTGAAAAGAAAACCCCAAAGAAAGCCCAGATAGAATAGATTCAACTAGAAGTAAAGGCTAAATTTGCATAAGATTGTATCGCACACTCAACAAAGACCACGCGTTATGGGTAGGACAAGCAAAGGCCTGGTCATAGTGTTTTACATACATTTGAGAGCCTGTGAAGAAGGCAAAGTGCTGAATTCACAGACTCTAAAACAAGCTCTCTAGCTGAAGGAAGGTAATTTAAACCAAGAGAAAACACAGCAGCTGCCCACTTGAGAGGCAGTAACATGATGCAAAGCCTTGAAAACCCGGGTTCCTGGGCATTCTTGCATTATTTGGCACAACTCCCTCCAAGTCTCTGCCAGCCTTCTTCTGAGGACCTAGCCGTATCTACAGTCTCTTTATTGCATGGCTTTCTACCAGGCACAGCCAAGGCAAAATGACAGAGTTATTTCAAGAGAGTTCTGTGCATCTTGTGGACCTGGGGATAGAGTAGTAGTCACAATCCTGGAGCCTGAGACAAGAGCCTTTCCTTTGCCCTGCTCAGTTACACTCCTCTGACAATGCACAAGAGCTTCTGAAGGCAAAACAGTAAATGAATCTAGAGGGAGAAAAATACTCAAAACTCCAAGTGTTCTTAAGCATTTGGCCATCATAAAATAAAGCTAAAATTAACATTCTCTAATTGTGGCTGCTAATAGTGCTCACTGGGTTCTACTAGGTATAAATGTTTTGCTAAGATATAGTAATTACTTCCTTTGATCCTCAAAGCAGTCAATACTGGAGATATTTAAAGATACAGATCTCTGTAGATGAGGAACCCGATAATCAGGGAAGCTATTTGTGTAATTCACAGCTTGCCAGCTGCGAAGCCAGTCTGCTTGGTGCTCACGGTCTTTTCATTCTATGGAAATAGCCACGTTTATTTCAGACTCACTCAACATGAGTAAAACCAGTGGTCTCTAACCAATTCCTCTGGACTTGCTTCCTGTGTGAGGTCCTGCCTTAGCTCCTCCCATGGGCTTTGGGGGCAACTTTAAACTCCTCACCATAGTCTACAAGGCCCACGGTGATGTTCTAGAAGAACTTTCTACCTCATCTCCTACTATATCCTTCACATATTTAATGCTTCCGTATATTAGACCACTGGATGCACCCCCCTCTCTCTCCTGTCCCACTCCATAAACCCTTGCCAGTTTAAGATAGTTTAGTCTCCTGGTGAAAAATCAATGCTTCCACGTTCTCTTGCCATTTTGTGCTGTATTGGTCACTGTGAGAAAATGCTCATGAGAACGACATCAAGGGAGAATTTACTTTGGCTCATTTCAGAGGGTTCAGCTCCATGCACTCAGGCAGGGAATATCATTGCAATCATGGTACATGGTTGGGGAGCGTGCTCACCTCATAATAGAATCTTTAAAGAAATTCCCTGAGTGACCTACTTCCTCTAACTAAGAGGAAGTGCCCTACATCCTAAACATTGAAGGACCTTTACAAAGAGTGCGGCCATGGACATGTATACAGCCATTTATCCCATTGGTATGTGTGTATATGTGTCTGTGTTCATGTCTGTGAATGAATGTGGAAGCCAAAGATGGATATGCTGTGTCTTCCTCAATTATCCTCCACCTTTTCTTTTGAGATATGACTTCTCAAGGAACCCAGGGCTTGGCAATCTGGCTAGCATTGGCTAGCCAACAAGACCTAGGACTCCTCCTGTCTCTGCCTCCCCAGTTGGTATTACTGGCACACATGCTGTGCCCAGCTTTTTACATGGGTGCTGAGAATTAAATTCAGGTCCTCATGCTCGCGTGCCCAGCACTTCACCCACTGAGCCATCTTCTTAGCTCCCTCATCCTATTTTTAAATTACTAGTTTTTATTGTTTCTCCTATTTGGTATTGACTGACTTGAGCATAGAGATTGTATCCTCATTATTTAAGAATTGGCAGTCCTCCAAACAGATACCTGGTACCTCATGGACCCTAAAATGCTGACAGCAGGATTGAAAGGATTGAAAGTCAAAGACTACAACATTTGAGAATGACTCTACCACTTCCCTATGTACACAGTAGAGCAATGAGCCAGCAACAGGAAGAAAGGCGGATACTTGGAAGTCACACCTGTTTATCCCAACGCAGCACTGTGCATCTTAGGACACCAAGTTACGTCACGGGGATCCATGGAGGAAGCGTGAATGAAGGCCAAACAGGAACAGGAAGTTGAAGGAAGAAATGGAAAACATCTTGAGTATGGGAAGCCCAGGATTGGTATGAGTAAGATTTCACCCTGAATATTAGGATTAAAAAACTTTGGGAGTGACTGGCCACTAGTCAGTGATAGTTCAATTCACCGGTATGACTTCAGATTAAACAGAACCTCAAACTTTAAAAATCAGTGGCTGGTCTAATGATCAGTGCTCCCTTTCTGCTAAATTATATCCTGATTGAGGAGCAGAATGGAGGGAAAGGGGTTTTAGGAGATAATTATAATAATAAAAATGGACCCTAGTTTATGGAACATTGACTCTGCCAGTTAGGAAACCACCAAGCAACACTATCTTTGTAAAGTAGGTATGTAGCATGTAGGTATGTGCATGCAAATGAAGTCAGGTAGGTATGGAGCCTGTGTGTGTATGCAAATGAAGTCAGGTAGGTATGGAGCCTGCGTGTGCATGCAAATGAAGTCAAATTGCACACAGTGCTCAATAACTTGCCCAGACTCACACAGCTAAAAAGTAGTAGATTTGGACTTCAAACTCGGGCCTGATTTTAAAACATGTGTGTCATGGTTCTAAACAGAATGTCTCCATCAAATCTCTTCCCTCACAGCTCAGGGAACACTGAAAAAGAGGAGACAGAAATAGTGTAAGAGCTCGAGGAGAAGGAGGACACCAGGAGAACAAGGTCTCCTGAGTGGACTGAGCAAATCTCATATGAACTCACAGAGACTGAAGCAATGAGCACAGAGCCTCACGGGTGTGCATCAGGGCCCCTGTGTATATAGTGTAGCTTTCAGTTTAGTATTTTTATGCGACTCCTGAGTGTGAACAAGTGTGTCTGGTTCGTGTGCCTCCTTTGGGGCTCTTTTCCTTCTGTTGAATCACGTTTTCCAACTTCAGTGTGATGGGTTTTGTTTTATCTTGTTACGTATTTTGTTGTTTTGTTGGTAGAAGCCTGTTTCTTTTCTAATGAGAGACAGAAAGGGAGTAGATCTGGATTCAAGGGGAGGAACTGGGAGGAGAAACTGTAATCAAGATGTATTTTATGAGAAAACAATCTATTTTAATAAAAGGGGAAATTAATAAACTAAAATATGTGCTCTTTATGAGCACATAGGATCTTAAGAACTAATTTTTGACCAAGTATTACATTTGAAATGAGCAGGGAATTCCTATCTTGTTTTGCTCTTCATACAGAAGAATTCACTTACTCGAGTTGTATTTTCTTTTCTCATTTTTCATGAGTTTGTGTGTATAGTGTGCATATGTGAATACATGCGTGTTTTCTATACATATGTGGGCATATATGTGGATGCCTGTTCACATGCATGTGGAGGCCCAAGGAGGACATCAGGAAACACTTTCAATTGGTCTTCCATGTTCTTCAATGAGGCAGACTCTTTTAGGTGAACCCAGAGAGCTCCCCGATGTGATTAGTCCTGATCACCAGATTGGTCTGGGAATGTCCTGTCTCTAACTTCTGAGTCTGGGATTCCAAGTGGGCCACTTATACCCATCTGACATTTATGTGTGTTTCTAGAGATCATGGGCTATCTCCCTAGTCTTTAAGTCACACCTGCAATCTTGGGAAGAAGAGAAGAGAAGGACAATGCCAGTTCTTCCAAGGTGACAATCAGATAAGAATTCTGAAATGGTTACCTGCTTTTGATCACATCTTAATGAGCATATGTTTTGATATGCCAATTTGAGAAATATGGTCTGAGGGAATGTATCCCCCCACAGTAACATTTATAGCCATATTTTGGGTATATATGTGATGTTTTCCAGTGAAATTTAGGATCTAAAAGAATTAAAAATAATAAGCATGATGATTACTATATTAGGCCCAGGGACTATAGGTAAAAGATGTAAAGGAGTTGGGGGCAAGCCAAAGGAAATCAGCTGAGAACATGGTGGAGTTCTCCAGCCCTGGGCAGCTGTTCTGGTAAGCCCTGTCAACGCATCTGCCTGGCTGGCTCTGAAACCGGACACACTCCCAGCTGCCAGTACCACACACATTCATCCCTGGGTTGGCTTTCTCCTCTGCAAGGGAGGTAGCTGAGATCTGCTGAGTTGGGCAAATCAGGCGAAGCAGGATTTTCCCCAGGGCTTTGCCTCTTCCTTAGGACAGAACCCAGTTGATGCTGGAAGCTTCAGCCTTTTCATGGAAGAAATTCCCCAAGGAGAGTGCAGTGGAAGCAGACTCAAAAGGGACGGGGTGCAAACCAGGCATGGAAAATCAGTGCTTGAGGAAAAATCAGCACAAGCTTGTGCACACGTCAAACTGCTGATTACAAAATATATTTGGCTACAGTCATCGTTCCCAACTCTAGCAATGGATGCAACTACTGTTTTTTTTCTTTCACTGTGAATAGAAACCTTAAACATATGACTTAACATGCCTGTGACCTCTAGACCTATTATGATTCCAAGCTTAAGTGTCCCTGAAGACATCCATGTTAAAGGCTATTAATCATAACTGGTTACCAATCTGTGCCACCACTAGGACATAGTGGGACCTTTAGGAGGTGGGTACCAAAGGAAGAAAGTTAGTCATCAGAGGCACGTCCTTGAAGAGGATGTTTGTCAGCTGGCTTTGTTGTTTCTGGGCCAGTTGACCATGGGCTGAAACCATGAGTGAAAAACAAACAAACAAACAAAAAGCAAAAGCAACCAATCCGTCCTCCTTTATGTTGGTCTGACCAGATATTTTGTCACAGTGGCAGAAGGATGGACCGACACAAGAAGTGGAGGCTTAGAAGGAAAACAGTTGCTGTGACTTCCTGTGGCAATGTCTAAGTCTTTGGAAATGACTTGTAGGGGGAACTTGGGGAAAATTGGAAAAAATGCTCAAAAAATGCTTCCAGTTCTGCAAGAAGAGCATGTGAGGTGGTTCTATGGAGAACCCTCAAGACCAGAACGCTGATAGGATCCTCAGCGACTGTTCATGAGGTTCAGATGGACGCGAGGAAACTCTTGGATGGGAGACCGTATATCACATTCTCCAAGGAACATGCCTATAGGTCCCCCTATGACCTGATACTTTGTGAGATGCCACATTTAAAGCTCATAGGCTAATCTGCTGGAAGACACTTTAAGATAGCAGTGTGTTGACGGGCAAGGATATCGCTTGCTGTTTACATCTGGATTTATATTGAGAATCAGGAGGGAAAGGCAGAGCAGAAGGGACTGACCAGCTTGGAGTTTAGGTTTTTAAAACAAGGGGCTCTTTAAGGCTGAAAATAAAGTGAGCTCGCTGAGTAGACCAGCACCATCAAAACTAGCCAAGTACTTTGCATTGGGACAAGAAAGATGCTGTCCTAGCATCTCAGGCATTAGCCAGTTCCCATCCATCAGTGGCTCAAGGGTATAAAGATAGAAAGCCTGTGAAAGCCTTTGATTGGAGATCACTCCAGGGAGCCTTTCATGCACAGACTGCCAAGGAAAGCGCTTCTCTGAGCTCAGCTAACAAAAACTCAGAAATGGCTGCAGCTGTGGTCCAGGTGGGTCTAGTTACTGCTCAAGTTAGCCGCAGACCTTAATGCTATTCCGTGATGCCAACTATGCTGCCTGGAGTCTCAGAAGAGAATGAACTTGGACTTTTATGTAATGCTAACTAGAGGTCTTGGGAATTCTTGGAGACAGACTGAATAGTGTTGCATCTTGAGTTGGAGATGAGTCCTCTGGAAATCCGAGGTGGAATGTTTGGTTGGAATATGAAATGCACCCCTACCCTGCTATCTCCAGGTTCACGTGTTGAAGGCGTGGACCTCAGCTAGTGGGAGTACTGAGTCACAGGTTAACTGAGTCAATGGGCAAATCTGTTGGTAGTTTGTAATGTATGAACTAGTAGGAAGTGGAGCTGAGTGTAGAAAATGGAACACTGGGCATCACTTTGGAGGATATAATTTGTCCCCAGCCCTTTTTTGTTTTTATTCCTGTCAACTTAATTCCCCCACATCTCTTTGCCATGATGCTCCACCAGCCAAACATGTATCAAGACCCCTGAAACCATGAATTCAAGTATATCCTCCCTTACTTGTTTTTATTAGGTATTTTGTCTCAGAAATGAAAAGCACAGAAGTAACACACTGTATATTATAGGTATAGTTTAGGGAAACAAAGACTTGAAACTATATTCCATAGAACCAAATTCATAGGACGGGCCTTAAGCTTATTGGTAAGATTGGCAGCATTTTAAATTAATTCTTTATGATACAGATTTAAATCAGTTCCTAGAACTTCCATATTAGTGAGTTATTTAAATAAGTGGACTTTTCAATAGTTCCAGGCTACTATTGGAAGCAGATAAAAGGGCCTTTACTGCAGAGCTGTTAAAGGCATGTCCCTTGCATTACTGCTAAGAGCATCACCTTGAAGCTTGTTAAGTAAGAAGAATCCTGGACTTCTGGAGATGATGCCCAGGATGTACATTTCCAAATCTCTCCAGGAGACCATGAGCAATGACGGGGTCTGGGAAGCACTGCTTATAGGCCACTGCTCACACATTAATGAGGCCCCTAGACTGGATAGGACCCTTAAAAAGTGGGACAGACTGTGTGAGGAATCCCAGCATTTCTATTTTATTCTCCTTCTGCAATCCTGGTTTTAGAGAGGTTTGCTAAGGAGATAATTCAAAGGAAGACAGAAATCTGAAGGAAACCCTCTCTGCATGAAACATGACACTACTCTCTATGATACTAAAATCACTGAAATAACAAAGAAACACTCTGAGTTTGTGAACTAGTTAGACATTTATAAAGTTAAAAATGCAGCATTCATCATGGTTATATGTTACAAATATCAACAAAGTCTCAGGAATGAGCAGTTCCATTACCTTAGAGTGGTTTTGATGGTAATGCAGTCTTCATCTTAAAGTTATCTTCTTATAATTATAATTTTATAAAAATATCTTACTTATAAAAATTGAAAGCATCATTAAAAATTCACTCAACACAATGCAAAACTCAGATTCTAAAAACCAATAAAACACTGCGATCACGTCACGAGCCAGCTGCTACATGGAAAACATCCAGATTTATTACCCTTTTTTGACAGATGGGCAGTTAGAAAAGTCAATCTTAAGTAAGGATGCTGTCAATACCTGAGTTATCTTCATCTTTGCGGATTTTGAGCTT
This sequence comes from Ellobius talpinus, assembly GCA_001685095.1. Taxonomy (NCBI): domain Eukaryota; kingdom Metazoa; phylum Chordata; class Mammalia; order Rodentia; family Cricetidae; genus Ellobius; species Ellobius talpinus. Next base: position 14,395 of record LOJH01009351.1, read on the forward strand.
CACCAGATCTTCACACTGCTGGAGGATCTGGACTGCGTCCTCCATGGAACAGTTGTCCAGCCGGATGTTATCTATTGCGAGCAATTTGTCCCCGAGTTCCAGAGTTCCGGTTCTGTTGATGAGTGCACAGCACTGCATGAGTTATGAATACTCACGTGGGCCATTTCAAGAGGCGCTGAGCACAATGCAGTGTTCTAGTGGCCTTCACAGTCAAAGGTTTCAACTGTTTGTAAACTGTACCATATTGACAAGCTTCCATTTCTTCCCAGCCTTGTTTTGGATGGGGGCTACGATGTCACACTGCATAATGTCCAAACATTTTCCTTATGCTTTCTTCAACTTAACCCAGGAAGTCTAGAGCTCCTTAGGGGATACTAAGTAAAGAGACCCCACATATCATTGTGTTCCTCCCAACCTACAGCTAATTATTTCCCAATATTTATCCTCTCTTTTCTTCTGCTAGGTCATCTATGATTGATACACGGGCTGTCTCATCAACCCCCAATCCCTTCCCTCTTATGGATAGGAAACAGGAATGGTAAGCATGTGTGATGGTTTCCCAGCTCTGGATTCCCTGCCCATTTTCCACTTGTTACGCAAGAAACATGTTTTTGTCCTTGTTTGATACATGATATTAATAATTTACTTTTCAACACAGCTATGCCTGCACTATATATATATGTATATATATATATCTTACTATGAACTCTTACTATGTCCTCCACACTTTTTTATGGTTACTATTTCTTTAATGACACAATTTATAATGACAGGCTGAGTTTTTAAAGTCTTCATTTAAAAAACAATAAGAGGAAAGTTAATATTACGTTGGCATGCTCTATTACATAAAATGTACTTTTATCTGTGTAACAGAAAGTATAAGGCAATCTTATTTAGATGTACAGACACCAGGGAGGAGACAGTTCTAATTTAGCTTTAGCTGCCAACTTGATGCAGCCTAGAGTCATTTAAGAGAGACTGTCCAGATCACTTTGGCCTGTGGATATGTCTGTGATGGATTCTATTGATTGTTCAGTGTTTGCNGGGGGGGGGGTTTCCAGCCCACTATGAGTAACACCATTCCCTAGGCAGGTGATTTTAGACTGAATAAAAAATAACTAGCTACTCATGAGCCCATGAGTGAGCCAGCAAGCAGCACTCCTTGCCAGTGACTTCCTTGACTGTGAGTTCTCTGGTCAGAAGGAATGATGCATGTCAGCTAGCAGGTTCACTTTCACGTTCCCACTTGAGACTCTGCCCTGATGTCTGTCCATAAGGGACTATGATCTGGAACTATAAGCCAATCAAGTTCCTTCTCTCCTGCGTTGCTTTTGGTCAGATTTTTTTAATGACATCAACAGAAAGAGAATTAGAACAGAAACACAAACATTAATGGGTGTCCAAAAGTCTTACTTGTTCAAAGGGGACACAATAGTACCTAACACAGCTGTCACATAAGCTATTAGTCTAGGTGAGGTACTTCTCAGAACTGAAATAACTAGAAAATGAAAGATGGAAGATGAGCATAAAGAAATGCTCATGCTGACCCCATAAAAGACCGTAAAGATCACTTTCCACTCTGGAGTATGGAAATACACTGACAGGAGGAAACAGGTATATGAGAAAAGGCACATCCTTACCTGTGTGCCACGCTGCCTTTCTTGATATCTGAAATGACAAGAGGGTCCCCAGGTTTTCTACTGGATGGTGCTGTAATAATGAAGACAGAGCGAGACAACACATCTTTATATCCAGGACTCATGCAAGACTGTACGTTCCCTCCTGACTGGTAGTCACTTTCCATACCAGAGAGAGTTTATATGTAAATCAAAGGCAACTAACAGATGATTGGAAAATATGCATACTAAATCCAAAAACACATTCACGTAAAAGTATTTGTATGCTGGAAAGCAAGACTTTCATTTAAATTTGTAATTGGAGAAAGCAGGTGAAGAGCTGATCATCAGGCTTAGGTCAGTGACCTGAAAGGTTGGCTCCTCAACAGGAGAATAATGAAATCAATCACTTTGGTGATACTGGGTGTGAGCCTGTCTCCTACCCTTTCCTCCAGGCCTCTCTAGCAAAGAGGCACCACTTCGTTGATGGGCACTCACCACATTCCTCAAGTGCCCTGGGAGGGATATAAGGCTGTAATAATTGTTTAATTATTCATGTTGTCTAGATGGAAATCTTTTGGGGGTGGACTATACAGATCCTTATGCTCTGCCAACAAATTCTTACGTAGAAAAACTCTACAGTGCTATGGGACGTGACTGCTTAATTTGTTATGATAGTAAATATTTTATTACTTAACTAAATACATATATGTGTATATGTTATAAGCATATAATATAGACCTTATTAAACCACACATAAAATTATTATCAATCAGAATGGTCAAATATTTGGAACCTTTACTCTTTTGGGAGGTAGGACTTCCATTTGATAAGAATAAAAAATAAACCATTTGGAAAGGAACTTCCTTGGGATTAACTATGAATATGCATTATACCCCAGAGAAGCTCAAAGAAACCATCTTTGTGTGTAAGGTTTAAATTTCATTTAGGATATCAGCATTTGTGAAAAAACAAGTGGCCTCTGAGAGAAGGCGCTTTGCCAACCCAAAGCCTTTGACGGCTTCCATTTAGAGAACGTTAAGAGGCCCCTGAAGTAAGATTTTATTATAAACAGGCTGATCAACCCATATAATCACAGAACCATATCATATCCCATAATCCCACCTGAATCCCAGAAAAATGTTTATGCATAAGAACAGATGGTTTAACAACTCAACATCATATTTAAAGGAAAACCAGCACCCCAATACCTTATCCACTATTGCAATTAGTCCTGAGTAAATGATAATGACATTTCACTTAATCACTAACCTTAGCTGCTAGCAAAGTGTGCAGAACATATTCACTATAATTAACTCATTATTTAAACCTTCACTCAATGATTGGATATGACTTTACCAACAGACACAAACATCTACCAATTTTACTCATATTCGAAAATAGAAATAGTTCTGGGCATTGGGCATGCACACACACACAAAACTTTTATTATGTGCAAGCATTATTATTATTCTTTTAGTATCTGACAATGAATTTGCGTAGTATCTTGCCAACCTATAGTAACAATGAAATGACATGCAAGAGTTTCCTTTGAATTAAAAAGGCCCACATTTCACTGAAAAGGAAAATCAGCAATTGTAAAAACAAGAAGGTACATCAAACTCACCCTTCTTTGCAAGACAGCAAAATGGTATTATGTAGAGGGCAATGCTACATAATTTTTTTTTTGAGAAATGCTCTACACATCTACATGCATAGGGTGGCTATCCTCATCTCTCTACATTCCCCTTTCTCCTTTAACTACACCCACAAGTGAAACTCAAAAGTTCTTGGTGGTGAAGTCTATGGGGGTAAAGATATTGAACAGAGAAGCGTGTACAGACCTATATGTCTCTCTGTCACTTCCAGGCACACAGATGTGGTGGTGAATCCTTGAGCGATTAGTTGTGGATACCACCCTACCAAAATGCTAAGTTCTCTGCCTAGAAAATAGCAAGCCAAGCCTATATTGCTAGGCTCATAATGCCCTAAACCTACCAAGAAGGTCACTATTACTAAATGTTAATAGATTTACATAGATGTGTAGCTTTGGTAATAGAAAGCCAGTAGCACAATGTAGTGTAGGGATTGAGAAATGTCACTTGATAGTCATAATGGTTGGGGCTGAAATCATAGCTCTGGCACTTCTAGGTTGATTGCTTGAGGACAAAGTCTTTAGATGACTCAGGTGCAGGATATGATGAATATTCACAATCTTTACCTGAGAGTTTCTGCTGAGAGGATTATGAGCCCTCAAAGGCAGAGAGATTAGTCCAATGCACACAAGATTGCTCTGTCTGCATTAAGTGTTTGTTGTTATTGCTATCCAGCCACATTGGACTCATTTCCCTACTCCAGTATAGAAATGGATCCTCTAGTCTTTATCCATCTGATCTTGCCCAGACTTGTGATCCTTCAAGAAATGTCTCATAGTCACTTAACGCTTTGGATTTGATTGGAAATTTCCACAGAACCAGGCACTTACTTAGTATATATTTCCAGAACACCAACTATGAGCTAGGCATCTCTGCACTGGGCTCTGGCTGAGAAATCTCAGAGAAATTGGTTTAAAATCAGTTTAAAAAAGAGAGGCAGGGCTTGTTAGATATTATAAAGTCATGAGAAATAAAAAAGTTTTCTCTATTCTGAAATAATTTTCATATTATTATTTTATTTATTTATATATAAACATAAGTATTTATATTTATTATAAAATAAAATAATGTTTCTCTATATCACTTCTACTGAAGTAGCCAAACCAGTGATGGGTGGAGGTGGTGGTCTACAATGAATGGGCTAATAGACTGACTTACAAAGGAAGAACAAGCAAAGAATACAGCGTCAAAGCCAAAGACAAACAATAGCAATTCCTTGAAAACTCAATGCACTTGGCCAGATAAGCAGAACTGAGAAGGGGACAAGAGACCAGCACTGTGAAATTGTGTGCTACATGATGGAGGTCAGACTTACTAGTCTCTTTTTCAACTTACATTTAATGAAATAATTTGGACTCCAGTGCCACTGTGTCTCTAACGTCACTGCTAATGTACCCGAGCAGTGATATATGAGTCATCTAGATGATTGCTCAGGACTCATCACAGCCATCTATTTATGTAGCAGGACAAAGTTGGTCTTCTGCATGTTGCCTATAGGTGCAGATTCTTGAACCTCAGAAAATATTATAAATGCTTTTCAGACACACACACACACAGTTTTCAGTGTGTGTGTGTACTTGTATGTGCTTGTGTCTATGTGAAGGTCAGAGAACAAAGTCAGGTGTCACCCTCAGTCACACCATGCCCCTACTTTGAGACACGCTTTCATTCTGGTATGGTGCTAACCAATTAACACCCAGGGATCTCCCTGTCTCTGTCTCCCCAGGCTGGGATGATAAGTGCAATGTTACCACACCTAGGGTTTCTACACAGATTCTGAGTACGGAACTCGAGTCCTCATGCTTGGAATTAATTGAATTATTAAAGCATTAATCAACTGAGCCGTCTTGACAGCTCTATTTGTGTTAAAAACCCAGCTCCATATAATTTAGTTGGAGATTGTGCACAAGCAAGTCTTCAACTTCCTGCTTCTCCAGATGTAAACACAGACTGCCTTTAAGTTGATCCATTTATGGTTTTGAGATATGCTAGGGTGAGAACAATTTCTTTCAGTAGCTTCCGCACTTGGATTTGCTGGCACCAGCACCATGTGGCATAACAGTCTCTGCGATGCTGTTCAAGGGCAGCAAGCCATTGCTTCCCATTGCCCACCAGTTCACAGATAAACAGCCCATACTATGGTGTACTGTATTGCTATGTTGGATGTAACAGTTTACAATTGGTTTATTGGGGACATATCTCCACATTAGGTTGAGGAACACACACTTTCGACTTCTTTGGTTGATTCCACTTGTGAAATAACATATAATGTCACTATTTTGTTTTTCAGTCTTAGTCATTCTCTGTTTGTATTATGAACCATACGGGTTTGTTCCCTTCCTTCCTAGATCATCACCACGTTCATGTGTCTTTCTTGCTTCTGCATTCTTTCAACACGGCATATTGCAAATAAGCTGGCATGATCAGGATTTGCTACTCATTTTAGCATGACTGTGTTATCAGTGTTCAGAAACCAGTCATACAGAATCCTGTTTCTTTCCTCTTCTGTAGAATTTAGTTGCATTCTAGGGAGTTCTCTAGTTCGTGCTTTTAAATATATAAATCCCAAAGCTTCTGAGCATTTCTGGGAGATACACTTGGTTACACTGAGTGGGAGGAGCTAAGCCAGGGACAGACACTTGGTTACAGTGAGTGGGAGGAGCTATCCCAGGGATAGACACTTGGTTACAGTGAGTGGGAGGAGCTATCCCAGGGACAGACACTTGGTTACAGTGAGTGGAAGGAGCTATCCCAGGGATAGACACTTGGTTACACTGAGTGGGAGGAGCTATCCCAGGGACTAATGTAGTGATTCTTAGCTTTCAACTGCTCCTACTATCTGAGCTATACCATTATTCTTACATATCCCAAGTTCTGGGGCCACCAATTCCTGGGCTTCTGGGGAATATAAAATGCACTGAAGTTCCCTGTCAGAGTCTGCTGCTGTCATCTGTTTTCCTTTTCTTGATCTTCATATAGGATTTTGCCATTGAAAAACCTCACATGTTTCTCATGCCAAGATAGCATGTGCTCATCCACCATCATTTAATTTTAGAAGTGTTACGATCATTGATCACCCTCTCTGGGAGAAATTTATTTTTACAGAAAAGATGAAAATTTGTTGTGCCTGTCACACAGCCCGCTTTGTGATTTTTATAAAGAAAAGCAAGCTAAGCCTTTGTTTCTGCAGAGTATCTAGTCACGTGTCAGAAAGAAGGCCAAGAAATTAACTACATGCATAGGACGCCACCTTTTGCTTTTCTGATCTAGGCTCTGGGAAGTTCATCAATCAGATGATGACAGGGCTAAATGGCATGGGCACAGGAAAGCCAACACGCAGGCTGAAAGAATATGCTGTGGTTCTTGCTTTGCCTTTTATTGACTTTGGGCAATAAATGCAGCTGAACTGTACCATTCCTCTCTATAGAATGTGGCCATCCCAGGGCTGGCGTGAGGACTAAAAAGGAAAACACTCACAGTCATACAGTGCCGTGTCTATTGTCACAGTGCTGTGTCTATTGTCAGGACAAATCCCAGCTGCAAAAGCTCAAAAGGAAATACCAATGTCAAAAAGGCTCTAGTGACAAGGGACACAGCCAGAGACAACCAAAGTTCTCTGAGTTGACAGGCGGGTGGATTTGTTGGAAGGTAGGAGCCATGATTATGGTAAGAGGGCACTAAGGTGTGGCTATGTTTTAAAACACAATCCTATCTATTCGTTTATCCCACTTCACCTCCCCTAATAAATCATTCCATATTACTGCAACATTAATGAAAGTAATGCCTTGTTCTAAAATACCATGAATGTCTCATCAAGGGCCTAAGAAAATTGGGCTAAAACTGTTCACTACATCCAAATTCAGAGGATGTCATTTTTCTCTCAGTGAGGTCTGCAGTGCAGCTGAACACACGAGGGGATGTGTGCCTCTCACCACAGAGCAGTGGTTCTCAACCTTCCTAAAGCTGTGATCCTTTAATACTTCATGCTGTAGTGACCCCCAACCACAAAACTATTTTTGTTGATACTTTATAACTAACTTTGCTGCTGATATGAATGTGATGTAAGTGGCTGATACTTCTGATAGTCTTGAAGGGGTCATGAGTCACAGGTGGAGAACCCCTGCTATGGAGGGTAACTGGACACACTGTGGACATTAGTGCCTCTCATGATGAAGGTCCCCTTCTGAACACAGAGGTTTCACGAGGAGAAAAAGGCGGAAAGGGGAATTTGTACAAAGATGGTGAAAAAAAATCAATAAACCATAGCAGGCCCTCAGCTTCACTCAGAGCCCATGTATGCTTGATGGGAAGGGGCCTGGATTTCCAGTCTATATAACATAATTGTAGTGCACACTAGATTTAAAAATATATTTTAAAAATTTATTGTTTGAGAATTTCATACTATGTATTTTGGTGTGATTATTACATTTTTGTTCTCTAGAGATTTGCTTAAAATATTTTAGAAGGCTTTGTGTAAAGTCATGAATGATCACCATCTTGCTAATGTGTGCTGAGGTTCACAATGTGTTTTATATATGTGTGTATACATATGTGTATATATGTGTGTATACATATATATTTGTGTATATACACACAGATGTACACATATATTTATATGTATTTGTGTATGTATTTTACACACATGTTCACATGCATTTAATAGTGCATCCTTTTACAGAGAGTGGCAGTTCGGCCTTTCAGTCCTTGCTCTTGATTGTTTTCCTCATCTTTAATCCATGCAATAGTCTGCTCAGCACTTTGTATTCACCATCTTACTCAAAGGCTTCTTTCCTGTAGGGCACAGTGCTTAGTAGAACATTGCTGATAAAGATGTCTTATCCATGCATGCAACAGATACAGGCATTGAATGAAGACCTTGTGTGTACAGGGAACTGAGAGAGGCCTTTGGGAGTTTCCTCTCTCGCTGCAATGCACACAACTCCTGGATGGCCTTTTTATTTTTGTTTTGCAGTACTTTATGTTTCTTCAACTTGTCAATCACAAGTATTTTCCAGGAAGAAACACACGCAGTATAGTGATGACTACTTGTGGAAATGCAGTTGGAGCTCTGAGGAGCTGACAAGTGTGTGTGTGTGTGTGTGTGTGTGTGCATGCATGTATGTGTATGTGTGTGTGTGTNAGAGAGAGAGAGAGAGAGAAAGGAGAGAGGGAGAGACTTGTGCATCCCTTCTCCATCTGGAACAGTGCAACACTCAAAAGCTTCACAAGTAACAGTTGCACATGGTGAGCTGAGACTCAATACATTCTTGTAGCAGTTTGTGGGTTCACTTGTCAGCCTGCGCAGCCTCATTGGCAAATTTCAGACCACTAAGAGACCCTGGTTCAAAAACAATACTGGATAGCTCCTGAGGAATGATACCCAAAGTTGATTTCTGCTTTCCACATGAGAGAGAGAGAGAGAGAGAGAGAGAGAGAGAGAGAGAGAGAGAGAGA
>LOJH01009352.1:0-28547 GCA_001685095.1 Ellobius talpinus
CTTCTTTTCTCCCTTCTCCCTATCTGATCCAGTGACTATTTTTTTTAAACTGTAAGGTAGGTAGCTGTGTTGGTATTGTCTTTTATATATAAATTTCCAAGTAGTATGTGTCAAGGACTCCATGAATCTACGTTTTCTCCGTTGGTTGAAAAGTCATCTTTGGGGCTGGAGAGAAGACTTAGTAGTGGTTAAGAGCATTTACTGCTTTTGTAGAAGACATGGGGTTTTAGTTCCCAGCACCCTGGCGGTGACTTAGTTCCCAGCACCCTGGCGGTGACTTACCGCCACCTGTACTCCAGCCTAGGGGACCCAATGTCCACTTGTCTTAAGGGCACCTGAGCTCAAGCTCAGGCGGTACACAGCAGCTGATACAGGCACCCAGACATGCACCGAAATAAGTGAAAAATGAGCTTTAGAAACAAAAGCCATGTTTTCTACACATGAATTCATCAATGTTTAAATATTTGTTTTTCGTCTTTAAATTTTATTTATTGATCTATTTTTACTGTAAGCATTTTGCCTGCATGTATGACTTTCTACCAGGTATCATGTTAAAAAGCATGCATACTCATTTTGAGGGGTCAGAAGAGGGTGCTTATCTCCTGGACCCTGGAACTGGAGTTACAGAAGTGAGCTCCCATGTGGGTGCTGGGAACTTATCCAGTACTCTGGAATTATAACCTCCTAACCACTGAGCCATCTCTAGAGCCAAGTATTTACTCTTTTAATGCTTTGAAATTTACATGGCTTTTTGAATCTTTTGTTCCAGGTACCTGCCACTTCACGTACCATCACCCCATTTTCATTTATTACAGATGTATTGTGTACTTACTGTCTGATGGGGTCACCTTTCTTTAGGCATTTTTCAGGAAATTCTTTGGTTTTGGTCCTTGCTGATTTTTCCATGAACTTTAGAATGCACTTGTCTAATTCTAAAAATAATTCTCTGGCGATATTTTTATGGGCATCGCTTTCCACTTACTTGGTATCCATATATACAGTACATTATAATATGTTAATTTTTTTTCTATCTGGGAATGTCTTTCTTTGTGATGTCAGGGATTGAACCAGTGTTACATGGTTGCTTGGCAAGTGTTCCACAGCTGATCTATGTCCTCTTGAAACCTGGTATGTTCCCAGGAACATGTACATGTTTCTTCAGATAGACCTTGCATGTTTCTTACATGATTGCCTTCCTAGGTATTTCTGCTTGTTATAATTACAATTATGTATTCTATCATTTAATTGTATGTATATGGGTTTAAAGTCTTGAATTCTGTATAATGACTTTCTTCTCAGGCACTTTACCAAATTTTTACTTTAATTGAATATTTAGGTATATCTCTTTATATTGTTTTTAAGTCATCACATCATCTGCCTAAACTCTTAATTTATATTTTTCTTTGAAATTGAAGAATGTCATAGGTTTCTTCTAATCATGTTGCTATATCCAGAAGAATTTACTTGAGAGTAAATGTCCTACTGCACTTGACTATAATGGAAACGTTATTAATTGTGGTGCTGGCTTTTGGCATCATCTATATTATGCTAAAAAGCATGCATACTTATTTTGAGAGTTTTCACTTTAAAGTGGAAACTGTTGTTAAATGCCTATCTGAATCTCTTTTAGATTATTTTCCATTTAAAAATGGAAATCATACATTTTAAGAAAATGGCTATTTTTTCATTCTGTACATTTGCTGTACTATATAAATGAAATTTCAAATATGATATGTTCATATTGCTCAGATATTGTGTATGTCTATGTGTGTGTGTATGTGTGCATGCGCGCACATGCGAGCACTTGTAGCTAGACTCCGGGAGTTAGTAATTTTTAAGTGATTATTCATTAATTTTTTTTCAGATTGTTTGGAAGTTCTGCATGCAGTATGTGTTTATTAGCATTTTCAAGTTTTAGCATCAGCATTGTGCTTTAAATCGTGTAAGCTAATAAAGGTTTTACCCCCATTTAAAAACTGATTTAAAGAGCATCTATACAACTTTTCCTTAAAAACATTATAGAATTTCCCCCTGAAACTACCTTGACTTGGTGCTTTGTTGTGTATATGTGTGTGTGAGTGTGTGTATGTGTGTAGGTTTATTCTCCTTAAACTTTTAATATCTCTTTAATAATAAATAGATTTGCATGCATATATTTCTGTGGCCCTTTTCTTAGATCTTAGGAAACCTATCTTTCAAATTCATTTATATCGACTTTAATTACTTGAGGGTGATTTGTATTTGTTTATTTTCATCTTACAATTTATAATTTCTGGCTTTTTGTTCTATTTATCTATTCTCCCTTTTGTTTGATACAGCCAAAGTTAATTATTTATTTTAAAAAATCAACTTCTCTCTTACTTTTTGGTTCTTCCATCTTTTTATTGACTTAGATTTGTATTTCCTTATTAAATCTCAATAACTCCCATTTTGCCTGGGTTTATTTTGGACGTTTTTTCTTTTGATTTTATTTTGTTTATGTGTGTTGCACTGTGTGTGTGTAGTGTGTGTACTCGTGAGTGTGGGTGTGTATGTGTGCATCTGGAGGGCAGAGGTGATGTAGGGTCTTTCCTTCATAAATTGCCGCCTTACGTTTTGAGACAAGCTCTTGTCCATGAATCTGAATCCACTCATTTGGTGAGACTAACTGGCCTATGAATTTCAAGGACCTGCCTGTCTGTCCTCACCCCAGTCCTCACCCAGGGCTAGGATTGCAGGGCAATTATATGGGGGATCTGACCTTAGGTCCTCATGCTTTCCCAATTGAACAACCTCTCTAGCCCTAGTTCTGTTTTTTAACTAATATCAGTATACTATAAAATTTCCTCTAAGAGGTTCTTAGAGGAGTTCAATACATCGTATATTCTTTAGTACTTTGTGTTTTTCATTGGGTGACTTGACTATGGACAGTTGAATGGTATACAGATTCCATGAGAGACAGTACAGGGATCTTGTCTGTTTGACTTATGCCTTCCACAGTGCTTCTAATATACTTCATATAGCTTTACGTATTAAGTGGTTAAATATTTTGGAATTTCTTAGGCTAATGGGTGAAGACTCTTACTGCCCAATCCCTGTAACCCATGTTTGATTTCCAGAACCCGTGGAAAGGTGGAAAGAAAGAACTGACTCCGCAGAGTTGCCCTCTGACTTCCTCGTGGGGGTTGTAGCACAGCGCACTTCTGAAGCTCACACACAAGACCAAATAACAAAATAAAAAGTTAAAATTATATTTGAACATTTCAGATAGAGTTGATCATGTGGACGTTAGTTGGAGTTGGCAATGCCTAGAGAATGTAGCTGCTTGCCCCTCCCCAAACCTTTCCCTATGCATCTCTTTACCTGTGTCCTTCGAGGTAGCTTTTCTAGCAAACCTATCATTATAAAGAAGAACAGAGAGGAAAAGGAAATGTTTTCCATGTAAGAACATCATTTCTCAAGGAGTTACTGGAACTGGGGCTGCTTCCCTTGCATTGCATGTGTTCATCCTTGCTTTCTCAGACATTCTCTCTAGGTATCTGGTGCTGTGGGGGCAGAAGGTAGCGGTAGGCACCCTTCACATCACTCCTTCAGAGCATATTAATAGGTTTATTTTTAAATTCTACTAATACAATTTCTTTTATGTCAAATAAACCTGGATAATCTTTCTAAGAGATTAACCCTTGAGGGAAAAGTACACCAGCAGAATCAGGGTACTGGACAGGTGGGATAGCAGAGGTCATAGGATGCTGGTGACCCTTGTGGCCTTAGGTGTGTTGCACAGCTCCAGCACTGAAATGATAAAGACAGAACCGTGCTAGGGGAGGAAGTAGTGCAGAGCTGGGGAGGCCAGAACCTTAGCTGCCGGCCAGCTTTCTTCTGCTGTTCCCTCATGATTCTTTCCAAAGTCAGCTTTCATTCAGAACTCAAGCTTCAGATTAAAGTGCAAAGGGAAATACAAAGAAAACAACCGATTGCAGTACTCTGAGTGCCGTAGAGCTGTCATGAGAGACTCCGACACCGACTCTCTGCCTCTGCAGCCAGTGTTGTTTCCAGTTTCCCTAGGAGCCTTCTGCATCTTGCCCCACTGTGCGTTTTCAGAGGGACTTGACATTTGATTACTTCTCTTGGCAGACCCAACACTCTTTGCTAAGGCACAGGCTGTGTGCTTGCTGATCTCAGAGGGGAATCTGTGATGTAGCTTCCGAGGTCTAAGAATTGCAGACTTCCATTCTAGTCTCCTGATGAAGCTGCTAATCTGGGTGCCAATGGTGTTTCTCTACAGGGACACCTGCCCACACAGCATGATTAGAAATTATAATGAGGACGGCGATGAGTCTTCCAGGACACCCACATTTTTTGCAAGATATTTTCACTAATCGTCTCTACCACAATCACTTAGAGGAATGTTTTTTTTTCTTTCTCCTTCCTCTTTAATCTCTTTAATGTTTTCTCTTTCTTTCTAAGTCCACCAAAAATGCTGGAGCAATTCTAGTATAGGTTAAAGATTGGTGATCACCATGATTAGCATGTATTTTTTCATGTAGATGATTGTACATCTCTGAACATGTAGTATGATGAGAGTACACTATACCACACACACAAAAAACATTGACATCAGGCTCCAGCAGTACCAGATGTGCCCAGTGATATTTTAGTACAGGTTCCTTCCAGTCTCTGCAACTGTACCTCCTCTTCTCTTAAATGGGCATCCAGTTATTTTGTACTCAATGTATAAGGATTGTAAGACTCAAATGAGGTTGTAAGGAAGGAATGCTTCATTAAGGCTACACTGCTAATGAAGAGGATTGTTATTCAAGCTATTTTTGCATTATTGCCAACTTAGCCAATTAAGGTTATATTTAGTGAAGTACAACCAAGGAATGTAGGTGTGAGAACTGGAGGCCGATTGCTATATGAAACCAATACTGGGAGTGGGGGAGTCAAGATAGATAGAGAACCAAAAATACCTGCACAGTGCTGTTTTAAAGGGCTCTTCTTTGAACTGCCATCTTGAACTGGGAAAAAATTAGGGCCACAAAGAGCTGGTGCTTAGGGAGAAAAGTGGATCTCAGGAACGAAGAGTCTCAATGGAGGAGGAGGAGTAAGAGGAAGAAGAGGAGGAGGAAGAGGAAGAAGAAGAAGAAGAAGAGGAGGAGGAGGAGGAGGAGAAGAAGAAGACAAGAAGGAAGAAAAGAGGCGGGAACAGAGCTTGTGCTGTGGCTCAAGTGTGTGTTAGTGGAGTGAAGTTCTGGAGGCAACAAGAGCAATTAGGCAATTAGAAAAATGCCAGCACTGTCTTTGGACCCATGCATCTGGAGTGTGGGAGGGCAGGCACTCTCCCAGGGTGTCTGTGGGGAAAACAGCATCCTCCAAAAAGAGTCTTTTCCAGGAAGGCTCTCCGAGGAAGACAGGAATGGGTTCCAGGCTGTCGCACAGCCTTCTCTCATTGAGTATTCTTTGCACCTGCTACTTCTGTACTTTGCTTCCTACCTAGTCCTAAACATATTTGGGGGCTACCTTTTTGTTCAAGGTCTGAGCACTCAAGGAAATTTTTAAGAGGGCTTCTAAACAGGAAAAAGCTAACAAGGAGAAATTCTGGTTTTCTCTGCTCTTCTGGAACATTTTGGGCTCCATGATATTTCTATGATACTCATTCCCCCTGTCTAAGGGAAAACGTTTTGGTTATGGTTAAATGTTATGAATAAAAATCATTTGGTGCATAGATAGATAATTTGGTTATAGTGCTGTGGGGTCTAATAATTTCTAAACCCTTTTATTTGGTGGAAAACTTCAGCTTGTAAATTCAGCTGATGATTTTAGTTTTTATTCTTCCTGTCTACTGACATGCAGAATATGGTAGGCTTTTAATTTTTCCTTCTGTTGTTCATTCATTATTTTCTTTCTGGGTGATTTGATGAGTTAAACTGAAATTTCAAAATAAAAATCTAAATTATCATGGAAAATTTTGAAAGACAAAATTCTTAATTGACTCAGAAGGATTGTTCCTAAGCAGGGCTACAGAGTTTGACTGCATTTCCAGTGGGAACTTAAACACCTGGGGACACTGGGTCTCAGCAGATCTCTGTCAGTATGCTGCCTGAGAGTCTTTCTCTCTGATAGACTTCCTTTTAGGATGGCAGGACCCCGTGCTCTTGGAAACCATCTCAGGAGGTTTGGGAAGATGGTTCGTTCTTTGCTTTCTGAGACAAACTTGCTGTTTGGCTTCATCTGGCTTCAAAAGAACCTTCCTGCCTCAGGCTTTTGGGAGCTGGGGTCACAGGTGTGGACCGGTATACTCAGCTGTGATGATTATTTCGTTGTCGCCAGCCCAAGCCTAAAATTAACCATTTATTTTATTGATCAACAAAAATGGGAATTTTAAAACAACAACCTCTTGTGGTAATGAGGGTCAAGTTGACCTTTCTCATCCACTTATTTATTTCATTTTATTTGGAAAACTGTTGAATTCAGCCATCTGTCTGTCTGTCTGTCTGTCTGTCTATCTATCCTTTCAGTGAATCATAGAAACTCTTAATTTTTGTAAGAAGAACAAAGCCCAAGTTAATGCTGTGTTCAGCGCGAGCGTCTCTTTTCCTGATGGCATTTTTCTTGGTCTCAAGGTGGTCTGAGTGATATTTCCCTGTTGATTTTGGTGAGGTATAAGCACAGTTTAGAGAGTTCTCTATGCATCTCCCCAGATTCCTCTCATGTTACCAGTTCACATAAGCAAGGTGTGCTTATTGGAGCTAAGAAGTTGACATTGGTGTCACCTGACTGTTGAAGCTATGGATTTTTTTTCAGTTTTTACTGGTGTATTTTGTGAATCAGCATCCAGTTGTAGATATTCCTTTGCATGTAGTCATCATGTCTTTAACTGTTTTTCAGCTCTTCCCATGCTTTATGACCTTGACACTTGAGAAGTGCCAAATTTCCAAGCCTGGCTCAACATAGAATCTCTATTGATTTTTGTTTACTTAATGCTTTCCATGATTAGACTGCAGCTATATATTTCTGAGTAGACTATGACATGGTAAAAATGCTTTTTTATTGATTTGTGTCATTGAATATATGGGCTCAATGTGACTTATGACTGGTGATGTTACCATAGGGTTGGCCAGTTTTGCTTTTTTGTTTTCTGTTATAGTGGAAGACTGGAAGTTAATCTTGCAAGGTTAACATTTGGAACCTTTGCAAATTACTGGCTATTGTTCATACTGTTTTATAATGGAGAGCCTAGACTCCAAAAGCACATTATTTCCCAACCTCAATTAGGACACATAGTTTATAACTAAAAACCATGTTGGAGCTTGGTATTCATAACCCTCAAGCCTGAATTCTGAGCTCATTCGATGGATAGATATGAATTGTAGTTTTGAGTTTGTGTGTACCTAGTCAGCGGATAGCACATGGCCTAGGGGCTGGTACAGAATGATTCTCAAGTAGGAAGGGTTACACTAGAGAGTGTAGGAAGGAGTGAGAGATATCTGTCTTTCACTCTGACTACTGAAAATGTCCGTTCCTTACTAATTATGGCTTAATAGGTATCCCCATTCATCCGTGAGCCAGGAAGAAATGATGGAGGGTGATGGGGAGAGTGTACTATTATTTGACAAGGGCATAGAAATGTCTTCACTGTTGGGCCCCAGATCAAAGGCATAGATAAAAGATGTTTTCTCAATACTTTAGGTATCTTTATGCATTGAACCTTTGTACTTTTTATTGAACTCTTCCATCTTTGTGGTATTTTCCAAGGATGGCCAGAGGGTTGGCAAGAAGTATTGGTGGTTAGAGCTAGATAGAATGGGAGCATGGTTTCAAGCCACAAAGGCCTGTGGGTAAAATCCCAAGTCACAAATGTGATGCTGTCTGCACTGCCTCTTTGTCAGTATCCCCTGGCCCTGCTTGCTTTCCTCATCTTTACATACTGATGGAGCCATTTTGTAGCCATGGCCATTTGCCATCACGGTATATTACAGGCTTTTGGTCCTAACGGTATACAGTTGAGAGAAACTATATCTGAATCTTGACAGCTATTACTCAATTTATCTCTGTATCTTCAGCAGATGCTATTGTCTGCTTCTAGGCTGGGAAGGTAAAGCTGGTAGAGAATTGGAGATAAGCTGTACAGCATAGTGGCCACCATTAGCACGTGTTGTTACTGAGTACTTCAGATGTGACTAGTGCCATGTGTTGAAAGGATTGTATTTTGGATATATTTGTAAAATAAAATTTTAGCTTATTTTTAAAGCATATCTACTAGAAAATTCAAAGTCATGCATATGACTTTTATTATATGTC
Organism: Ellobius talpinus; assembly: GCA_001685095.1. NCBI lineage: Eukaryota > Metazoa > Chordata > Mammalia > Rodentia > Cricetidae > Ellobius > Ellobius talpinus. The sequence goes on from LOJH01009352.1 coordinate 8,281, forward strand.
TGTTGAACATTGCTGTGTCAGAGCCTAGGGAGAATATAGAACACAGTAAAATGGCCTGTGTTCTCATTCTGAGTTCTAATAATAATTGGCATTAGAAGGGAAAGCTTCAACAGTCATAATTTTCATTAAAAATATTCTGGTTCAGGAGAATTGGCTGCTTTTATGTTATTGCTTGGACTGGAGAAGAATTTGACATTTGGTATTTTCATAATTGAGAACATAACTTGCTGCCTTTTAAAAAAATCACAACATTTTGTGCTTGGCCACAGGTATCAGATTTTGGCTTTTGGAAAGCAAGGACCAAGACTTTTCTCTTGTTAGCATCCTTGGCACTGTCCGAAAGTCCACACACATGCATGCCAGGCAATCAGCTGCTTGTTTAGAAACTAAAAGGCTTTGAAAAGGAGAACATTTTATGAAGCTACCCCATATTTAACGGGAAAGAAAAATGTCTACCTACAAAAGGAAACTCATTTTCTTAAGACAGCCACCAAAAATACAGAACATGGATGCAAGTGTTTATTTACTTCTTGATTTAATTACTATTCTCATCAGGTGTCCCTGTCAGCTCAGCTCCTGATAAAGAATCTTTCAAAATACTTAACCTCCCACCCCCTCTGGGTGAGGGAGACAGAAAAGGATGCTGCCTACACATGTTAATCTTTACCTCTGCTCAGATGTTCTATCTGAATGCCTCCAGTCTAGATTATTCTCCCTTCTCCTGTTCTTTGATCCTTTCCCATGCCTATCTGTCGGAGGAGGTGCGGATAATAGTGGAAGAGCGAGTTTAATCTTAGACTGAGTTGACTTTTTCTCTCCTTATTTTATTTTATTAGACTTTATAATGAGTCAAGTGCTCTCTGAACTAAAGGCCCTCAGTCTTTCGCTCCCTGCTTTCGTTTGACTCTTGCTCATGTGGTGTGCAGCCTAGTACTTGGTGAGGGACAGGGTTTTGTGTGATGTTGTGTTGTCAGGGTAAATTCAAGAGCCTTCATGATTCCAGGACAGCTAAGGGCACCCCAAAACCAGGCACAGTGTGGTTTTGTTCAGAGGCCATCCTTCCAGAATCTACTGTAGCCCTATTATTTTCTGCCTCTTCTTAGGCACAGCCTCCTTGATTCTGCTGTAGAGCAGAATGGATGATAATGGGTACTCTTGTGAGCTATAATACTCAAGACCCTGTTTGCTTCTAGGGTCTGTTGTTTGCTAGTTGCATCACTCGAGGCAAACAGCTCGTTGCCACGGAACATGCATTTTCTTCACCTGTCCAAGTTGGCCAGTATCTTCTGCTTTACAAGGGTATTGCCATTTGTTGATGTATGTAGGATACCTGCCTCATGCGGATACTTGGGATTTAGAAACACTAAATTAATAGTTTTTTTCACATATATCTGATTTTGCTGGTCATAGGCCAATAACCCTCTTCTGTCCTCCCTTTAGAGGAGGGAGAGAAGGGCATTGGAGTGGCTGTGTGGTAAAATCCACTTTAATTCTAGCTGTGAGAAAAAGAACAGTGAAAATGTGGTAAGCAATTGCTTCTAAAAAGCTTGGACTAAAAGCACTTGATGGATTTGTGCCGGCTTCCCGGTAGACTGGTCTCAGGGCTGCCCGCATAGCACAATTAATAGTTATTACTTGAGAAGGAACAAATAAAAAAGAGAGGGAGAGAGGGAGCTGGCATAAAAACATCCCTTTCATCTTCCTGAGATGGCTCCTTTGTCAGGCCTATGGAACCATACCTGTGAATCATCTCGGGGAAGCACAGTGTAGGGGACCAGAGGGGAGATCTTGCGGCTCCTTTCTTACACACTTCCTATGCTGGGGAGAAGCATCTGAGCTCATCTTTCTTAGCGGCTGATGTCTTGTCAATATCTCTTGCCATTCACCATGCATCTTCAAAAGAGCAGGCCTCTTTCTCACATCCACGCTGCAAACCGTGTGAAGGCACAGCTACTTTCTTGGCAGACAATGTCAAAAAAGTTGGAAGTCAAGTGCAGGGCTGTAGCAGAGTCCTGTGCTGGGAGAGTGGAGGCTTCAGCAGCTTTGATGAGTATAGGGAATGGCCATTGCCCTACTCCAACTATGTTCTAGGTCTGAAATGAATCACAACCTCCATAAGATCAACTGCTTTGCCTTCAGCTCCTCACTCCATAGCTGCTAGAGTCTGTGTTTAAGAATTTGTCAGGTGTGATCTTGAAAAATCAGAGTTACAGGAAAAGGGAAGTCTGACTTTGAAGATCAGTGCTCCAAGTGAGTCTTCCACTGCCCCCTAAATCCAGTGTCCTAGGCAGAGGGAAAGATGGGCTCATGACTTTAGGGTCTACTGCATGAAGGAGTCTGGTGGATACTGATGTGATTCTGAGTGTTATGTAATCTCTGTGAGCATCAGTTTGACATTTGTTAAATAAGCATGAAGTTCCTTTCAGATTAGAAGACAGCACACGTGAAACTGGCAGGAAATAAGCTCTAAACAAATGGCTGCTGTTTTTATTATTATCTATAACAATTTCTCATGGCTCTCCACTTTTGGCTCGATGAAATATTGGCTGTGAAAGTATTCTGTATGGGAGAGACAGAAACTACATGGTTATTTAGGGGGAAAGTGTCAGTAAAGTTCAGATTCAATAATTCAGTCGTTTTGCTAATTTCTACTCATGTTATTTTTCCTTTAGCTTCACATATTTTCTTATCCCTTGACTTTTTTTCCCCTTCTTTTTCATAGTTTGCCTGTTACTGCTCTAACCCAAACTGTTCTTCCTTCCCATCCTAATGGTGTTGCTGCCTCTGTAGTCTCTTGGGCGCTTCTCTGAGTGTGGTCCACAGAGCAATAGTAAAATCTGAGTGCTTGCTAGAAAGGACTCGCGTTAACCCTCACCCAGACCTGCTGTTGGATCATGGGTTGTGTTTGCTCACATGGTGCAGGGCCTTTGTCTAACCTGTTTTAACACATGCTTGCCAGTGTATGTTTATCCTCTTTCCAGGGTCCTTCCAGACTGTGAATGATCTCCCTGCCCTCTTCAGTTCACCCAAACTATTGTTTGGACTCTGGCACTAAATCTGCTGTGGTCTTTTTCAGCATCTCATGGAGAGCTCTCCTGAAATATTTGAATGCATCATATTAACCCAGCTTTCCCTTGGAAACTGCACGGTGGATTTTCTTGTGTCTGCAAACATTTAAGGGATTTTTCCATGGCCTTTGAGACCCTAGGATATACACTAGCTATCACATCTTATGATTGTATTCAGTGAACTCTAGACATACAGATTTGTCCTTGGCCTGGTGTACACATCAAGCTTGTTTCCACCTGATGGTATGCTTAGATAAAATTGACATGGAGTCATGATGTAAGCACCTCAGATGTCATATCTTTAAGAGACCATCCCTTATCTTGAGCTCAAGCATCATGAGTTTCCTTGATGTTTTCTTCTACTGTGTTGTTTTTATATCCTGTCCTGTGCATACGGTTCTCTGAATGCATGATTAGTACTGGGGGTGTTTTTGTTTCCTTTCTTCCCTTGGCAAACTCTTGGTAGGAGGGATGTGTTCTAGGAGGATTTTCTGTTACATAGGATATACTCTGTGCAGTGAGCAGATCATCAGTGAACTTGATTGTTCCATTCTCATTAATGGATTGCTAATCTGTATTTTTGTCTTTCTCTTGTCTTGAGGATGTCAGCTCCTTCAGGGTAGAGCCTATGTCTGCTTGTCACATCTACACTGCTTGTAGAAAGTCCTCTACCATAGTTAGTTTGTTTAGGAAATGCTTGATTAGGAAATGGTCGGATCCAAGAGAACGTCACTTGAAAGCAGGTCTACAGGAAACACAGAATCTCTTTCATCACTGATTGGAGGTAGTATGTCTCTGGGGGAAAATACCAAGTTTTTTTTTTCTTTTCTTTAGTCTTAAGAAAAGGGAACAGGTGCTGGGATCTGGATCTAGGATTTACTTTTCTGGCCCTGGATATAGATGAAGATCCTGAATTCACCTGACCGTTTGGGAGAGTGGCACTTGAATGGGCACAAACTATTTCTATACCTCCAGTTTGGTGTTTGCTGTGGCTGGAAATACCAGACCTTTTGACTTTTGCGTTCATTTTGCGCACATTAGTGATGTGCGTATATGAACCTTTTATTATTATGGACTCAGCCAGCCGTAACCATGGTGAATAGACCTATCACACAGCATTTTTTCTGAGTCAGTTTAAAATGCTGACAATTAAATATACCGTACTCTTTTAAGCAATCCATCAGTCTCCCTTGTTGTCATGGTGACCGGAGTATATTTAGAAATGTGACAAGTACACTGAGTTCAATTGCACTTTTGCCAAAACATAGTTTTGCAGCTAAAATTGAATTTCCTGATTGAAGATCCAAGTGCTGTTAAGGGGGATGATCATTTCTATACATTAGTCTACAAGTTGAACATATTGTCCTGTTAAATCAGCCCTTGAGGCCCCACAGGTTGTGAAGATGTTGCTTGAAGTGATTTTACTTTAAGTTAGTGAGGAAAAGAAATAAAGAGGTCGCTGTGCTCTTTCTTCTTTACACGTGAACTTATGCCTGATGAATATAATTACTTTAATGAGTACCTCCTTTATATATTTATCTCTGAATTCTGTGTGAATTTTGTATGTCTGGTTCCCAGCATTATATTTCTAATCTAGGGCATTATCAGGGTTCTCTTCCTCACTTTCCCGCTTACAGTCTATTCTTAGAAAAATGAGAACATCTTTTTGTCTTTGGCTCTGACCTTGGATAGACAAACATCCCCACCTTCCACAATCTTTTGATTTTCGGATTTAAATTGAAGTATAAGAGTAGTGTTGAGTAAGACGTTTTGTTCAGGCACTGGAAAAGGGGAAAAAGCTCTGTCTTATCTAACTCTGAACTTGGTTGGAATCTTCACTTCTGTTTCTTCCGTTGTCTTGTCCGTGAAGTTCTGAGAATGACCACGGCTTGAGCTACTTGCTCACTAGATCACATAAGCTTTGGGGTAGACATCATTGCTGGGTCATCACCACAATTCTGATTTCACTTCAGCCCAAATGTTTTTGTCTTCTGCTCCAGAGGTAAGAAACCAGTACTCCAGGACCATCCTCATAGTCTCTCTGCATATTATCTTCATTGTGCAAAGTAATAGGTTTCCCTTCTGTATCCATCCCAATGAGTCCACCATTGGCATCCATCATGAACCTGTGGATCTATATGCTTAGACAGTCTTTATTCGTCTTGAAAACATGGCCTGTAAGCTTTCTTAAGATATGGCATTATTGCATCCTAGATGATGAGCATATTGGATCGAATGAGTTATTCATTGTGTCTGCATTGTTTCTTACAAGGCATCCTCATCATTTTTACTTTACAAGAAGGAAGCAGCTCAAAATGGAGAACAAGAGGATAGATCAAGTGATAGTGAGAGCTGAATTCTGATCCAGGTGACTTGTGACCAGTGAGTCAAGGAAGATGTCTAGTGTATGGTTAGTTTTGCTAAGGAGTGGTCTATTCCATGGTGAGTGTGCACAGAGCTGTTGTTCCAGGGTCTCTGTGACATGGCCTTTCTCTAAGGATGAACAGATAGCAAGTGTTTCTTCCATCTTGGCTTTTGAATCTAAAGACATGTACTGAGTAGGGAGAGCTTAAATGCCACTGAGTCCAGTGATTTAATTTCTGAATTCCTTTAAACTCATAAGAAATGAACCTTTATTCAACTATGGTAGATCTAATATTATCTTTCATATTCGAAATTTAAAATGAGAAAAGATAACTTTAATGAAAAAATTTGCATGAAAAAGTACATTTTCGTTTATGTGCTGTCAGAGTAAGCAAAAGAGGTACATTTTACCCCCCACTTTTCCATGTGCCTGCGGTGTCTGTCAACATGTATATTGTTTATAGATATGCATGTGGAAATATGCATTTATGTGTGTGCACTGCCTGTGCAGGCCTGAGCTTGATCATGGGAATCTTCAGTTACTCTTCCACTTTATTGTTGAGGGAGGGCACCGCAGTCACACCCAGAGCTCACCTTTAAGGCAGACTAGTCAGGCATGCTCGTGGGTTCTCTGGTTTCTTGCCTTCCAAGGCAGGTATCCCAGTTTGGTGGCCGTACTCATCCAGCCTTTGACATGGGATGGGAATTAATCAGACCTTTTTCTTGTGAAGCAGGCACTTGAACTGCTGCTCCATTTCCCTCGCCCCAAACAGAACAGAACAAAACAAAGAATGAGAGAAGCAGTGTCTGGAGTCTGCATTTCACTGTCGTGGTCAGTTGTTTTGAGTCAAGATCACAGCGAAAACCCAGTCTCAAAATAGCTCTGTAGTTGGAAGACGAAGGAAGGGGAAAGGAAATTTAAAAGAAGGAATTGTGGGTAAGGGGGGGTTGTGAGTCTTCTTCGATGCTATACCAAAACTTAATCTCAATAATTACTGAGATTGGTTATTTCTTAAAGGTTAGTTCTGATGCGATTCTGAAATTATCATAATAAAACGTCTACACATATTACTGAAACCCACTGGCCTGTTCTCTCTGGGTCTTCTGAGAATCATAGCATCCTGTGTCCATCAGCTGGAGGATGCAGCCTCACTGAATTATTCAGACCTTCCCAAAGTTCCCACAGTTCATTCCATGTAGCAGAAGTGATCCTTATGAATTTCACCAACAGTTTTATCGAAGAAAAAAAAACAAACCCTGAAGAATCGGGTGCACAGTGCTATGTTTCAGACTCTCAGAATTCTGTTTGTTTTTTTTCACTTTAAAACTTGAATTGTTATTAACAGCAAATGTTACTGATTGTTTTCCTTGAAATGCTCAACTCTTTTGGCCTGTCTTTTAGAAAGTCTATAAAAACATGCACTTTTTACAGAAACCTGAGCCTGAGACAGGTGGATCAGTGATCAAATTGAAAACCGAGACCTAAATCCACACACCCATGGACACCTGATTTTTGATCAGGAAGCTGAAATTATACAATGGAAAAAAGAAAACATCTTCAGCAAATGGTGCTGATATAACTGGATATCTGCATGTAGAAGAATACAAATAGATCCATATCTATCAAGCTGCACAAAACTCAAGTCCAGCTGGATCAAAGACCTCAACATAAATCCAGATACACTGAACCTGATAGAAGAGAAAGTAGAAAATAGCTTTGAACACATCGGCACAGGAGCCAACTTCCTGAACAGAACATCAATTGTGCAGACATTAAGATTTACTGTGAATAAATGGAACCTTATGAAACTGAAAAGTTTCTGTAAGGCAAAGGACAGTCAATAGGATAAAATGACAGCCTACAGAATGGGAAAAAACCCTTCACCAACCCCACATCTGACAGAGGGCTAATTTCTAAAATATGTAGAGAATTCAAGAAACTGGACATCAGTTAACCAAATGATAGAATTAGAAAATGGGGTACGGATCTAAACAGAGAATTCTCAAAAGAAGAATCTCAAATGGCCAAGATTTACTTAAAGAAATGTTCAGTATTCCTAGCCATCAGGGAAATGCTAATCAAAATGCCTGAGATACCATCTTATACCTGTCAGAATGGCTAAGATCAAAAACACAAGTGAGAGCTCATGTTGGAGAGGTTGTGGAGTAAAGGAAACAGTCCTGGTGGGGCTGCAAGCTTGTACAGCCACTTTGGAAATCAATATAGCAGTTTCTAAGACAATTGGGAATCCATCTACTTCAAGACCCAGCTATAGCATTCTTGGGCATATATCGAATCATACCATGCTCAATCATACCACAAGGACACTTGCTCAATTATGTTCATTTGTAATAACCAGAACCTGGAAACAACCTAGATGTCCTGCAACTGAAGAATGGATAAAGAAAATGTGGTACATTTATACAGTGGAGTATTACTCAGCAATACAATGATATCATAAAATTTGCAGGCAAATGGAACTAGGAACAAATCCTGAGTGACGTAAACTGAGACCTAGAAAGACAAACATGGTATGTTCCCTCTTGTAAGGACATAGATATTATCTGTAAAGAATAATCATGCTACAATGCACAGGTGCAAAGAGGCCAGGTAACAAGAAGGCTCAAGAGAGGAATGCTTGGCTCTCCTTGGGAAGTGGAAGCAGAATAGATTTCGTGGGTGGACTGGTAGCAGGTAAGGATGGGAACATAGGGCTCAGGTTTGGGGAGGGGATGAAGAGGTAGAAAATTAAAAGAGATGACAGGAAAAGGGGGACATTTTGGGGTGAAGTAGAAAACCTAGTCCTAGGGGATTAAGCCAGTAAGCAGCATGTTTTCATGGCCTCTGTATCAGCTCCTGCCTTTAGGTTCTTGCCCTGATTGAATTTCCGCCCTGACTTCCTTCAGTGGTAAACAGCAATGTGGAAATGTAAGCTAAATAAACCTTTCCTTCCCAACTTGCTTCATGGTCATTCTGTTTACAGTTGCAGCAATAGAAACCCTACCTAAAACAAGTTGGTACTATGGTCTTGAGGTGTTGCTGTGACGGACTTCACCGTGTTTTGGGGAGGATTGTGTTGTGGAAGGACTTTGGAACTTTGGGCTAGAAGAGCCACTGAGTGTTAAGAACTCCTTGGATGTTCTCTGGGAGCTTGGAAGATAAGAATATTGAGAGCAGTGTAGAGGATGGAGGCCTGGCTTGTGGAGTTTCAGAGGGAAGTGTAAAGATTGTATCTGGGACATTTGTTATTCTGAATTAAGATTCTGTGGCTCTGGTTAGCTGGGGCTGAAGAATCGGCTGTGATTAAGAAGATACCAGAACTGCTAAAGCAAAACTTTGCTTTGCTTGGGTACTTGATGCTGACCAGCTGGAGCTAAGCAATTAGAGGTGATTAAGAAGAGACCCACCAGAAAGAAACCTGATGCAAGGGACGCTCCCAGGAATCTACACAGATGACCCCAGCTAAGATTCTAGCCTGTGACCAGGCAAGACTTCCATTGGAGGGACTGGGACACCAACCCAGCCACAGAATCTTTAACCTACAGTCTGTCCTACGCACTGAATGTGTTGGGATTGGTTCCTAGCCCAGTTGACATCAGAGAGGTGTTTTCAAGTAACTGATGGAAACAGATGCAGACTCCCACAGCCAAACATTAGGTGCAGTTTGGGGAATCTTGCAGAAGAGAGGGAAGAAAGCTTGTAGGATTGAGAGATGTCAATGACACCACAAGAAAACCTACAACTGACAGACCTGAGCTCCTAGGCGTTCACAGAGACTGATCTGACAACCAGGGAGCCTGTGTGGGACTCACTTATGCCCTCTACATATATGTGATAGTTGTTTAGCTTGGGCTTCTTGTGGGACTCCTAACAGTGGGAACAGGGACTGTTTCTGACTCTTTTGCTGGCTTTTGGGATCCTATTTGTCATATTGGGTTGTGAGGGAAAATGCTTAGTCTTACTGTAACTTGACATGCCATGTTTTGTTGATGTTCTTGGAAGGCCTGTCCTTTTCTGTATAAAAATGGAGGAGGAATGGATAGGGTGGGGGAGGTACTGAGAGGAGAGGAGGGAGGGGAATCTATGGTTGAGATGTAAAGATAAATAAAAAAGTGCCACATTGAAACTGATATTGTATATGCTAATTAAAATTATATATTAAATATATTATATATTTAATATATATTAAATACATATTTAAAAGAACCTAGGTTTGTTCATCACTGTTTCAGCTTCCATAGAGTGGTCAGTTAGTATCTCTCAAGGCCATTACCCAGGGACTGGTGTAGAAATAACTATTATTGCTTGGTTTTTAGTATAGATGTTTTGTTGATCCTTGATATTTCCTCAGAGTATTAAATAGATTTGTACTCAAGAATATAGAGATAGTAACATTAATATTATGTATCAATGGCAGTCTTAAGGAAAACTGCCCAGCTTTAATGTGAGACAAAAGATCGTAACTGCAGTGACTACCAGTACCAGTTTCTGTCACTGCCTTGGCTCACCATAAAATCCAGCCATGGTCAGCACTTTCTTACCTGGCTGTGTGTATGCAATCAGTGCAAATGTCAGTTAACATAGTGAGGAAAGTTTATTGTATCTTAGTGTTATTCTGAAAACAGTTTTGAACTTGGAGTCTCTTGCTGAGGTCTTAGGGACCCCTTCATGATCTTGGACCCCTCCTTTTGAGTAACTGGTGGAATTTGGGCCTTTTATTTGCTTGCTTAATTTTTTCAATGTTCTAGACGGAACCAGTCAACCTGTACATACCAGCAACTGCTCTACCATTGATCATGTTCTAGTATGTTTTAATGGGAGTATAATGTTTGTGCAGAATTATGGGATGGCACACGGATACACGATCAACTGAAGGCAGTTGTGTTTCTGTTACCTCAAACCCACTCTTCATGGATTTCATTGTGAATTCTCCACTTCCCCTTCCCTCCTTCTCGTCTTCTCCTGTCTGTCCCCTCTTCCCTCTTTTTCTCCTCTTTTCATTTGGGGCTGGTTGTCCAATAAATTTCTCCTTCTTTCTCTTTTAGCTGCGGTTACTATCTTCTGTGACCTGTTTTGTTTAGGCCAAACTCAACTGTGAAACTGTAGAAAACGGGGAAGGTAGTAGAAGGAGACCCAGCCACTGCATCTACCCACCTCTGTCACTTCTACTTTAGGGGGGCAGGAGGAGAGGGGCGCTGGTCCTTGCTGGTGCTAGTTTGTAGGTGGGTACACGGATGAACATTGTAAAGTCTAAGTAGGCTTGCAGCTTCTTGAATACATAGTCTTAATTGCAAAGGGACTGGATGTTCACCCTCAGGTTCTCATTTCCTCTCTCTTCTTCCACTTGTGAACTTTTGGAGTTAAATATTAGGAGCTTCTTCTCGATTCCTCACTGTCTTTCTCAGTCACCCTGAAGTGTGATCCGATTGGAATATAGGTTACCTCTGTGAATTACAGCTTCTGTGCTTTGGTGGCGGACTTTATCCATATTGCCTGGCTGTGGGTGTTTGAACTCAGGCATGTTCTGCCTCCTTCTAGTTGGTAGCATCCTACATTGTTCATTTGGAAAGCAAGGAAGGGTAATAGAGTGCTCACCTCCCGGATGCAGGAGTCTGGGAATGTGTTGAGTAGTTTGATCCAGGAGTCATTTTTTTAGAAGCCATCTTTCAAAGTTCTATCCAGAGATCTGTGATCTTGTTCTGCTCCCAAGGTTGAGCTGCTTAAGCCTCGGAAATACAGAATGCAATTGCCCATCCTTCACTGCAGACGCCTGCTGAGGCCGTGATATCACACATGGTTTCTCTTAGTGATGGCTGTTTGACTCCTCCATGACAAATACCAGCTCTGGCTGAAACACTTGTGGGCAGCCTGGCATTTAGAACTGTCCACCAAATTGTTATGAAACCAAGTTTTCTGTTATTTCAGTCTTTGTGTTCTATGTTCTTGTGTGGAGACATGTGCTATGGTTTTAACAGTGCATTTATGTTCTAAGGGTTCATGTATGTCCTTCAGTGCTGGGTTATTTCCTTCAGTGCGTCTGTCATCAGCATTTCCCTCTCACTTGTATAAACATTGCTTTTGCCTTTTCTGTGTTACATTCTGGATTTCTTTATGCTGTCCAATTTTAGGGACTCCTTTCGGCCCTCCTCTCTGTGTTCTGAGAACACGCCGGATGCAGTAGGTGTCTGTATATCTAAAGGCTAGGGTATGATTTCTAGCATTATGCTTCCCAGGTATATGTGAGCTTAACTTGGTTACTTTTTCTTTATTTTTAGTGATTTTATTTTTATTTTACATGTATGAATGTTTGCCCGTGTATGTACCACGTGCATACTGAGGGCCCTGGAAATGTCAGAAAAGGGCCCTGTAACTGGTGTTACAGATGACTGTGAACCACAGTGTTAGTCCTGGGAGCCATACCCGGGTCCTGTGCAAGAGCGACAAACGCTCTTAACCTCTGAGCCATCTCTTCAGCCCTTTATGTTATCTTTCTAAGTTTGGATTACTCCAGATGTAAAGCTGATTTAGTAATGACTTTCAGGAATAATATAAAGGATAAATGTACGTAAAACGTCTAACTCTGTTCTGAAACTTATTAAATGTTATTCCTTCAAGTTTAATTTACTCTGAAGTTTTTGGGTGCAGTTTTTTTCTCTTCAAAATTATTGGGTATGCTTTATATTTGTAACATCAGATATACATATAGTAAAATGACTAATAGCATTCAGTCCATTTAACATATCCATCATCTCATTCTTATTGACAAAGACAACTATAATCTGTTTGTTTAGAAAGAAAACCCTATTACTAGTCCTGTTACTACTAAGAGTCCTTTTGCTTTGTAGTAGATAATTGCCTTGTTATTCTACATATTTGTTGCATTGTATTTTTGTTCTACACACCCCATTTCCTGCCTTAGGACCCAGCATCCCAACCCTGATAACCATTGTATGTATTATACACATTACTTCTAGCTGGATTGTTTTGCCTGTGCGACAGTTCTGCTTTTCAGAAAACACTTACACTTGTTTTTTTAGAATTTATTATTTCAACAGTTCCTCTCCGTTTATGTCTCCTCCTCACCCTGATGCACTGGATTTTAGTAACAGAGTCATGAAAAACGTGTGGAAACTCCCAACTTCACTAGACTTATGTCCTTTTATTTTTTTCCGCATAGAGTTTAGTTTTTTTTCTCTCACAGAAATACTGTTTTCTTAGTCATGAGTTTCTCAGTAGCTCATATATTAGTAACCACCTTAATGGCCTTCATGGGAAAAATAGATGCCTGCCCCTCCCTAGAGGGTCAGTGGCGCCGGTCTCATGGCAGGCATCTTTATTCCTAGCAGATCCCTCACCTAACTCCAAGCTTTTAGAATCACTTGTACATCAATTTATTACCATCACTATTATTATTATTATTATTATTTTGAGACTGGTTCTCACTATGTACTCTTGGCTGATCTGGAGCCCGCTACATAGACCAGGTTGTCTAGACTCACAAAGATTTTCTAGGCTCTGCTTCCCAAGTGCTGGGATTAAAGATGCAAATTTTAATTCACACATTTTTTTATTTACAAAAATTTACTCAAATTTTCCTGTTTTCCTCCATCATTAGATGACAATATTTTTACAATCAGAAAAAAATATTTTACTGATATAATATTTCAACTAATCTTCCTTGAGCATCAATGAGACGGCCCAGTGGGGGCATGTCTGTGGTGTGCAGTGCTGGAACCTGACCTTATCAGCATATGAAGATGGCCGAAAGTAGATCCCTCAAAGTTGTCCTCCACACTAAACTGATCTCCTATGGCCTACAAATCCCCCGATCACAGTACAGGCACATACAACAGAAATGTTTTTGCTTTTTTAAAAAATAAATCTCATTGCCATTAAATTATCTGGTATCTCTTTTCCATTAAATTATCTATCTGGCATCCCTTAGAAAGCAGTATTTCAAGATGAAGTGACAGATAACAAAAGGGGACATGAAGGAGCATGGAACACAAAATAATATACACATATCCATAGCACATCAGGCTATGTTATGATTACATAGTGTTGATTGCTTGTTACCTTATTTTTATAACACTTCTACCAAATAGATGAGAATTCTGACTTGGATACACACAATACAAACCACAACCACAACTGAAGTATTTGGTGTTGCTCTTCTCTATTAAACATTTTAACATATAAGATCATTAAAACATTTGACAAAACAGCACACATTTTCTAAATACATTATGGAGAACCATCATTGACTTCATATAGGTATTCATTTGTTTATCTTTTCCCAATAAATCTGTCTCCCCCAATTCTGTCATTCCTAATCTCCTCTCTTTGTTTTCTTAGTCAAGCCGTGGGTTAGGATTCAATAAAGTAAGTTTATTAGTTCTATTGAAGGTGTGTGATCAATGAGAAATGATGAAACGCTGTGATTTTGGTGTTCTGTATGTGAATCTGGGCACCGAGGTAGTCTTCTCTCTAATGACCTGGCACAGCGTCTTTGTTCTGTAGTACTGGTTCTTGAGGGGCTTAGGCAGTGAGGTCACCAGTTTTAGGCTAGCCTAGACTACAGGCCTCAGAAAAACACAGAGGCTTGGCTTCAGAAGTAAAATGAAAGAATTAATTTTGTGGGAAAATGGATGGATCTGGAAAATATGATATTAAATGAAGTAACCCAAGACCTAAAGATAAAATAATCAGGCCTTTATCTTTAGTTTAATATCTAAGAACATGGAAACAGACCCTAACCTATAGTCTTTGTTTACAGTGGAGTTCAGGGTGGGTTTTAACTGTGGGACTGCAGTGAATAGTAGTAGTCAGGGGGAAGGTGCAGTGTTGAGGAACATGTGAGACTTCGCATGTAATTGGCCCCCATAATCACAAGGGAGTGGCACTATTCGGAGGCGTGTGTTTTGTTGGAGTGGATGTGGCCTTGTTGGAAGAAGTGAGTCACTGTAGGGGTGGGCTTTGAGGTTTCCTATGCTCTGGACACAACCCAGTGTCAGTCAGCTTCTGTTGTTTGCACGAAGTAGGACACTTGGCTGTTTCTCTAGCACCATGCCTGCTTGCATGTCATCGTGCTTCCCGTAACAATGATAATGGACTGAACCTCTGAACTGTAAGCCAAGCACCCCAATTAAATGTTTTCTTTATAAGAGTTGCCACGATCATGGTGACTTTTTACAGCAATGAAAACCATCACAGGACACAAGTGGCACAAGAATGGGAAATCAGACAATAAAGGGGAGTGGGGGGGTGAGAGCAAAGTGGGGAGAATGAACAAAGACAAGTTTTGTTTGAAGATGCCATAATGAGACATACTCTTAATGCTAAGTAAATAGTAATAATAAATTACTTCTAGGAAAAAAAGGTCTGCCTCGCCAAACTTTGCAGTACCCCAAAACCTTTGCTTTAAAGGGGACACTTGAGGTCTAGTAGGGCCAGAGTCTACAAGAATGACATGACACATCACATACCAAGGGTTGATTACCTTGGGTTCTAAAACTGCTTTTTTAAAAGACCTAACCTTTATGTTTGACCCCCCCCACTCCCTTTCCTACCCCCATTGTATGCACCCAGTGGCTTCCTTTCTTCTGTTCAATTAAGAATCTCGAGATAGATGCAGAGTAACTCACATGCAAGTTTTCTACTCTTATGGGCTCACTTTGGGACCCAATTATTATTACATTCATGAATGTGTCTGTTTCTAGGTAGGAATAACATTAGTGTATTAACATAATCTCGTGTCAGGAAGCCGTGCAGAGTATTTTCCTGTCATTTCATTTATTTCCTCTAAAAGAGTTTACTGCTCAAGATTTCCTAAGTGTGTTTCAAACACTGTTTCTGACAGATATTAGCACTGAATAATTATATATGGAGGATTTATATTTTGTACTCTCTGCTGAGTAATTGTGGTGTGCTGCTCAGTTCACAAAAACCATGAGGCCAGGCCTTTCCATTACTAGTTGTCTAGCAGTTGTTTTGCTGTATCTGGAGAGATGGTACAGTGCTTGCTGCTCTTCCAGAGGAACTGGGTTGGATTTCCTGCACCCACATCGCTGCTCACAGCTGTCTGTAGCTCCAGTTTCCCAGGGGATCTGATATCCTCGTTTGGACTGTGGGCATCAGTCACACACATGGTGCACGGGCATATGTATATGCAAAACACCTATATGCTTTAAAAAAATGTATAGGCGTTCCTTTGTTGTTTGAGCTTCAGCGTTGCCTCCTGTCTCATGCAAAGATGGCTACTATTACTAATAACACCAATCCTAGCTCCCTCAGTTCCTCTGCTCTGATTAATCTGCATGGAAACATACATGGAGCTGTTGGCAGTTATCAATATCAATGGTAACTTCTGAGTAGCCAGATTATTATTGACTATTATATATTATATTTAATGTTATTTCATGTACATTATTAAGTTGTATTATTTAAGGCAAGCTCATCCTTACTCATTCCTCCCTAACATATCTCTCAAATATTCTGAGATAACCACGCCTCTTCCTGCCTGCAGGCAGGCATGGTCCACTGTTGTTCTGAGAACACTAGTTGATTAAATTTCTTTTTAAAGATAGTCTTGGCCTTTTAATGTTCACATCTCTAGATGTGAAAATAACTTACATTTCTCCTCGGGTCTCCTAAAGTCTTCCATTTAATTTCTAGATTGTTCCATTGTAGACCTCTCCTAAATATTACATTATGAAGTTGTGCATCACCTGTAGGCCAAAGCAGTTTTACTTTTAAAAAAAAATCTTGATTAATTTGAACATAATCAACTAGTATGTCAGATGATTTCACTGTTTCTGATCGATGCTGACAGGTGAGGAAATTAAAATCAGGGAGGGAAGCAATTAAATACTGACAAACATTACCTTAATGAGACAACCAGATCATTTATAAGCCGTGGAATATGTTGTATTCTTGATAAGTATGTTAGGATGGTGGCTGAGATAGTGCAGTTAAAAATCACTTGGCTTTTGATGGTTAGAGTTGGGGGCCACCCATAGCTGTCATTTAATGCCTTTGTCCTAATCTAACATTTTACTTGCTTCTGGGGACTGAATTCCAAATTTACATCATAACATCATTTCCTTTAAATAACTCTTACTATAAGTAATCTTTTTTGCCACTTGAAATTTATGAAAGTACAAAAAATGTAGAAGAAATAACTTTTGGAATTCTCTAAATGGTTACTAGGCAGCCGTAATCTAGACCTCTGAGAAGAGAAACTCAAATATATATCTTTTCTTACAAACCTTAGCTATTAGACTGGGGAGCTCCTTAGGAGCCCAGGTGCTCAGTTCTCTCCTTGCAGAGTTCCTTGCTTGGCAATGATCCTTATTCAGAGATGGCTGGGATGATGTGCTTACTTGACGTCAGCAGAATTGTTTTTCTCACAAAGCTCTGTCTTATTGCTCATTTGCTAGATTAGACTTTGCTACTTAAACTTTTTGTTTTTTTTTTGCATTATTACATTAGGGTTTGAATTTTTTGTTGCTTGAAATGATAAATTTGAACCATAGTTCATGAAAAGCCCATTGAAATGTTCTCTGTTGTGTACTGTGGTGTGTGTGTGTAGTATGTGTACATGTGTGTGTACATATGTGTGCGTGTATGTGTGTGCATGTGTGTGTGGTGTGTGCGCATGTGTGTCTGTCCATATTGTCAGGCATTCTTTTTGTCTTTCTCTCCTGTTTTCCACCATAGATTCTACATTTCTGCTTGGTTTTATCTTGAATAAAACAGAAAACTTTAATAATGCTATTTTAATTTCAGTTAGGTTCTGAGTCTAGCTTTACATAAATTCCAATTAGTAGGTTGAGAATTTACAAGTTTGAATTTGAATATATAGGGTTTTTTTTGTTGTTGTTCATTTGTTTAATTGCTTCTGGAGGTGAGAGCATTCTTGGGAGAGGAAAGATCATTTGAGAAGTGGTTTATCTATTCCATTGGGCCAGCAGGCCTAAAATCCACAGAAGTAACCAAAGATATCTGGCTTCACTGCCAAAGGTTGTCGTGGGTTTCCCAGTTATCCTGTCCCCGTATGAGTTATGGAGAGTTTCACTGCCTTCTGAAACACCTGAGAGCTGTAGAGGACGCATCACCATCAAACCATGCGCACAGGCTTGTGACTCCATGGCTAGAAACCTTTCCACTGCTCTGAGGAGAGGTTTTGATGAAAGTCTGCATGAAAGCCACCATTGTAGATTCTTCTTTAGTGGCTTGTATTTTACCACTTTGGGTGAGGACAACGCATCTGTGAAACTTCAATGGGGCGACCTGAGAAAGTGTTCATGGTCACCTAGAACTGCACACTGGTTTCCTTAGTCATGTGTCACCTTCTGCTGAGACAACAGATGGGAAGTTGTTGTTTCTGCCCCTTTACTTGGTGCTGAGGCACAATCCAAACTAAAGTGCATTTTTAAGATGGTATTTATTATTTGTACACCAGACTGGCTTTCATCATGATCTGTACAATGTACTTCAGTTCTATTCATTCATGTTTCATTCACTCCTAGCCCCTTTGCTCCATCAGTTCCCCACTTTCAAGCCTCCCTCCCTCCTTCCCCCTTCCTTCTTCCCTTCCTTCCTCACTTTCTTCCTTCCTTTCAGTCTAAAATCTCCATTTTTCATTCTGCATATATGAGAAAATAGGAGACACTTATTTTTCTTAATTTTGCATTCTCTGCTTAATTGCAATTTCTGTTTTACACACCTGTTTTTCAGTTCCTGAAGTTAAATCTTTCTCCAGAATCAGGAGGCTTCTCACCTTATATAAGAGGCAAATGCTTGGTATGAGGGTTCAAGGTTAAATTTTCATCTGCTCTGTGTTAGGTTTGTGACCTTTGAAGTTGTAAAACTGGAGCTATAAGGACTCATTGAGCATATAATGAACATGATTTAGGATGTAATGGTCATGTTCTATGTTCTAGACTACAAAGTAAAATATGATGTTAAAGAATGGTTAACGATTAGGAGATGAGATTTTGACAGAACATCTTACCAGCCATGTTTCCGATTGCATTTTGAGTGCTTTGTGAAAATGGACATTCAGCGAACCAGTTTTCTAGCCGGCTATGTAAAATATCCAACGAGTTCTCTCTGCTTGCCTCAGGCAGTGCTATAGGCACAGACTTGGAAAGGCTGCAAACTGGAAGCAGCTCTGCTACCTAAAGATCCAGCTTTAGTTTTTGCGGTTTAATAAGGCACTTGAGTTTCTAATATAATTTTAATTTTTGTTGCCTTGTGTGTGCATGTATGCTCATGTGCATTTGTGTGTGTCTGCTGAGGCCATTGAAGACTGACATAGAGAGTAGACATTGCCAGGCGATGGTTGGTGCACACCTTTGATCCCAGCACTCTGGAGGCAGAGGCAGGCAGATCTCTGTGAATTTGAGGCCTGCCTGGTCTACAGAGTGAGTTCCAGGATAGCCAGGATTATTGTGAAGAGAAACCCTGTCTTGAAAAACAAACAAACAAATGACATAGATGATCTTATGATATTTTAAAAACAAGACCACCAATCCCAGAAATAGCCATCTCAGAATGTGCTCTAGCAGTGTGTGTTTGACTCATGAAAAGAAATATTAGCAATTTGTGCATGGCCACTGTGGATATGGAGGAAAATCTCCCTACCCCACTAAAGGTTTAGCTGAGGACAGTTTTGACTAGGCAATACAGATAATCTTCATTTTCTTTTTCTTTCTTTCGTTCGTTCGTTCTTTTGTTCTTTCCTTTCTTTCTTTTTTCTCGAGACAGGATTTCTCTGTAGCTATTGGAGTCTGTCCTGGAACTAGCTCTTGTAGACCAGGCTTGCCTCGAACTCACAGAGATCCGCCTGCCTCTGCCTCCCGAGTGCGAGTGCTGGGATTAAAGGCATGCGCCACCACTGCCCAGCCCCAATAATCTTCATTTTCATAAGAGGAAGTTGATGGAGACCTTTAGTATCTTGCCCAAGGCCATTGGCGAGAGGACAACAGTTGCCAGGCTCTGAATGCCATGCTTTGTTCCTGTTCAGCAGGGCCGTCAGACTGCTTATTTGACTATAGTATCCTCATCAACCGTGACTTAAAGATCCAGTGAGTGAGTCGTTTGCATTCCTTATTGTAGTGACATAAGAGAAACTGAAGCAGAAAGCGTAGATCACTAAGCCAGTGGAGAAGCCTCATCTTCTGAATTCATGTTCTGCCATCTGTTGTACTGTACTATATATTCTTCGACAAGTCATCATTTCTGAGCTAAAGGCCATTTTTAATGTTGTTTGTGAAATTCTACACAAGAGTTACCAGTTCACTTGTCTTTCTCTGCCTCTCTTTGAAGTCCTACCTCCCTGTCGGGGCCTGGTTCTAGCCCAGACCATAAATTATTTCTCTAGACCAGACCCCAACATAAACTCTCTCTCTTGACCGGCGTGGAGGAGATGGAAATAAAGACACCACTCACATGGCTTAATTGGGAGGAAGATTCTCAGTGGTACCCTCATGAAGTCCTGAGTTCACATCCTGAAGAATTCCTCTCATTTATTCTCCAAACAGCTTTTATACCAACACATAAACTGAGCAGGAAATACACCAACATTCTGTCTCCTAGGTAATCAGGTGAATGGCGTTTTGTCACGTCTGCATCTACCTGTCTGCTGTGTATACTAGCTGTCACTTAGGCTTGAATCAGCATCTCTATAAGGCATCCTCCAAATTACAAGGAAAGGAGCAACAACATCCTGACCTTTTGTTAGGGCAGTGACAGGCTGTCTGCAGGGCTACGTGATGACCTCAGGTGGGGCCTGTGGCTTCAGAGCCTGGCTGCCACACCATATAGAAATA
>LOJH01009353.1:18000-28547 GCA_001685095.1 Ellobius talpinus
TATACATAATAAATAAATAAATATTAAAAAGTTTCCCATGTTCTTACCGATACACAATTCTCATTTTGTACTAAGTTAATCATGCTATGGAGTTGAAAGTCATTGGACAAAGAACACAGGAAATTGTGAAGGCAAGCGAGGGGAAGTCTCAGGTTGATCAGTCCTGTACTCTGCCTGTGTTGCTACCTATATCATCACTGGCCCTAGAGAAAGAATGTACCTTGAAGACTCTTTCTGCATGGGCAGGGTGGGAGGAAGATGCAAGGCTAGAAAGTTGTATGCCCATATGTGTGTATAAATGGAAGTACAGATGGGTGAATGACAGTGAAGATGTAAGAAAGGGAAAATGGGTGTATGTAAGGGTGGGCAGTAGGACTGAGAATGGATGGATGGATAAATGGAAAAAGGGACTGGGTACATGAATACAGACAGGTACAGCAAGGCACTTCATTGGCAGATTGGGCTCTTGGCCTTTCAAAAATGCAGACTAGATTCATGGCGCTGAAAAGAATGGATGCATCTTCATTTTAAGACTAGGCCTAATGAGTCTGAAGAGACAAGCAATTTAGTGCTTTTGTATATGGTTTGTCGTTTTACATTTTATTTTGTTTAATCTGTTAGTTTGAAACCCAAAGGGTAAAAACTGATCTATAGTCACCAAGAAAGCTTGCTTCAGACTATACCTTTTTGAAAGTTCATGTCAAATTTTCACACCAGAAAAATCCAAATGCAGGAGGGAAGAAGTTTTAGTTCTGCCATGAAAGGTCACAGTAAGGGTGATTCTCAATGCAAGTGTTGAACAAACAGTTCATCAATGGATGCTGCTCACATTCCTGAGCTTTGTATGCCTCATATATTATTTTATTCTCTAATGGCAGCGTCATTGTTCTATAACACCAGTCTAGAACACACGCGCACACACACACACACACACAGAGAAAGACACACACACACAGATATCCTGTGTGATTTCTATCTCTAGCAAGAGAGAGGCATCAAATGTATCTCTATGTTTTCAGCCTGTTAGTTACTCAGGGTCTTTCTTTAGGAGAGACATTCTTTTTGCCTTTTGACCTGCTTTTTATCATTTTCCATGTAAATCAAAAACTTGATCAGACTCCCCGGACTGTGGATGAAAGCAAGGAGGCAGAATAGAAACAAAGGCTGACTTGTCAGTGTGTTCTGTGTAACCCTTGGTACTTGTCCGTTTTTTGTTATAACATATTATGCTTATGATGTTTTATAAAGAAAAGAGGTTTATTTGGCTCAAGATTCTGGTGATAGGAGGCTTCAGATTATGAGACTAGCATCCTGGCAAGGGCACCAGGCCACTACACTTTTGGTGGTACCATGATAGAAGAGAATGACATGAAGAGAGAAAGCAGTCTGAATGTTGAGTTATGAAGCTAAACTAGATATTTCAGTAACTGCTTGCTTTCTTGGGAATTAACTAGGTTGCCATACGAACGACATTAAACCTTTCTGTGAGCAGTGATCCCAATGACTTCCTGGTAGGTCACACATCCTAATAGTTCCACCAAGTTCCAAAATCACTACACTGGAAAACAAACTTTCAGTACATGAATCTTTGCTGATGCACTTAGACCATATATAAACCACAGAAGTCAGGTCCAAGTCTGACCAGATCTTTCCTAATGTCAATCAGATCAAGTATCATGCTTCCTAGTGGCTAGTGGTACATCAACTTCTTTCATCTTCTTTATTTATTTTATTCTTTTGGTTCATTGATTTGACTGACTATTCATTTATAATTAAATCATACATTTATTAAATGCCAAGTGCTTATCAAATCCATCTCAAACACCAGAGCTTCCCAGAATTCACCTGCGTTCTGAATACAGATTCATCCTTTTAAACACACATATAGCTGTGAATATCCATCACTGAGGACTCTGGTGTTGTCTGTCTGTCCACTGGGGCTCAGGGATTCGCAATACTAACCCCTTCTCCCACAACCTTGTCCCCTGTTTAGATTCTGTCCACCACTTCTTATGCCCTGTCGTTCCAGCCTTTGCAGTTTTGCACATGTGGGTCCTCTCTTGACCAGTTCACCATTTGAACCCTAGCAGGCTTTGCAGACTAGTCAATTCTCCACTTCTTAAAATATTTTACACCCATTCCATGCAGGTTTGCCTTCCTGTGACCCTAGGATGCTCTGCTTTCTGCTTACTGCTATAGACACAATTATTCTTTCCTGGCATGTTAACCTCATTTACTCTGAGGTTACAAACTAGACTCCACACTCTTTATTTCATTCACTATTCTGGAGAACAAGGTTTGCATTTGGAAGTTTTATTTAATAATTGGAGAACCTTAGGTAGATTTTTAAGTACCTCTGTGTAGCATGATTAATAAAAACCCAGAGATAGTTATTGGGGTTCAACCTAAAGGTCAGAAAAGCAAAACAGCCAGCCACTGGCTCTTACCTCTACCTCAGTCTGAAGTGGCGATCCTGCCTCCAGGAAGCTCAGAATAACACCGGGTCTGAGAGCTGTCTCCTCTCATTTTATCTTCCTCTCTAAGGCTGGGATTAAAGGCGTGCACCACTACTGCCCGGTTTCTATGGAAAACTAGTGTGGCTACTGGGATTGAATGTGTGTGTCACCACTGCCTGGTCTGTAAGACTGTACAGTGGGGCTGTTTTACTCTCTGATCTTCAGGCAAGCTTTAAAAAATACAAATAAAATATCACTACACCTCTGGACTTAGTTTCTCTTTCAGTAAACCAAATAAAAATACCTTTCTCCAGGCTGGTGAAACTGCCAGTGAGTTTGATAAAAGTTTATGAAATACAATGGCTCCTTACTGAATGCTAGATGTTGTGGAATGAACCCTAGGTTCTAGGATCTATGCAGAGCCTGTCTCTGACCTTACCACCAGGAAGTCCACCATTATCTCGGTTGTTTATGATAGTGGCAAGAAGATTAAATAAGATGTTGGAATGGAAATGCTTAGCGTGGTGCTTGCATCTATTAAGTACTCAGTCAGTGGTTTTTATAATCTACTAATATACATTTATTCTTCCATATTGTTTAGTATAAAGCAAATATGAGAAAGTGTGACTTGATTTAATCATGTAATGGCATTGAGTCAGAGCTTATTTCAGAATGTGAAGACTGCTAATGCATTTCTGTAGCCTTGTGCTATTAGTAGACACAAATGGTGTGAAAGAGAAAATAAGATGCCAAAGAAAAGCCCAGCAAATCCAGGAAGCAAAATTTGGATGATAAAAAATTCAAGGATGACTGATAGTACTTTTGGGAATGAAGACAGTTCCACAGGTATCCCCAGATACAAGACCGTACCCTGGAGGTTTTTCTTCCTAGGGCTTCTAACAACTATAATGGCATTCATGGAGGAGAGCCACTTTTACTCATTCATGGGTGAAAGAATGTTCATGATAGCACAGGCACTAGTAGGCATAAGTAGATGTGCATTTTCAAAGTCAGTAGAGACTTTTCCTAATAGAGGGAATTACTGCCTAGTTTTGTTTCTAGGCAAATGACCACATGACTGGCATCTATGAAACTTTCAACAGTTCAACAGGCATTCACACTGAGTCTTTGAATCACACAACAGTTAAGAAGACTTAGCCTAAAGCTCTGCAAGATAATTTTATTAATAAAACATACCTTACTTGCTATAACTTCTAATTTTTACATTGGGTTGGGAACTAGACAAATTTTAAGTTCTATCTTAATAGCTATGTGCCTCAATGCTTCCACCTGTCAATCGAGAATAATAACACATCACCCTGAGTGTTTCTGGAGATTTAAGTGGGGCAACACATTTGTCAGCAGCATGATGTAGGCACAATTAAGCGCTCAAAAGACGACAGTCATTATTATTATGATGCTCACTTTTAGTCTGTACAAATAATTTTTATAATAATTACCCTAGCGTTTAATATCTCTATATTAATTAATTAAGTGGGTAATTGTTGAATTTTATAAACATTAATCAGGACCTATTATTTGTGAAACAGGAGGAGACATTGCCACAGTTTAAAAAATAATCCAATCAGTGAGCACTGGGGCTGAAGTGAGAAGGAATGAGGAATGACTACTTACTAGGTTCGAGTTTCCTGTGGCATGTAAAGAAATTGCTATAAGTAGGTAGTGGTGATGGTGGAAAGTATGATTTTAGAGGACTTCAATAAAGTAGTCCCACACTAGCTCAGAACAGAGTATAACAAAGGGTTCTTTATTTAGGGGTAGACTCACAGATTGACATTTCTCTTCATGAGCAGGGAACAGGAATCGAATACAACAGCCAAGAGAGAGTGCATGTTTCTACATCTGTTTTATAGTACCCAAGGCCACACCCAAGATTGTCCAACATCTCAAAGGCCATTGGCTGAAAGAGTTACCACCTTCTATCTTTTGTTTAAATAAGAGAATTTCAAAGCCAATACAAAACTAAATACAACAATAAGAACAGATATGAAGTATAAAAAATTAGAATTACAACATTATATCTTATATTTTATATAAGTATAAAAAAATTAGAATATACAACATTAAGTGAGAAACATATGCTAAATATTTTAATAATTATCCTATCCTAAGGAGTATAAGTCTTGTATTAGAGATGGCTTGGTTAAGTCATGAGAGGAAGTATGCTGAATCCTAAGTGGCTGAAATGCTGAATTTTATATTCTACAAGTTTTAGCTTAAAATTAGAACAAAACAACGGACCACCTGGATCACCAAGTTCTATGTTCTCAGGACAGTTGTGAAGGAAGAGAGGAATATCTGTTTTCCATTTAAAGGATCAACTGCAGGGATGTTGGATATTGGAAGAGAAATTGAACAGTAATTCTATGCAATGGCAGAAAGACAGTGGGTTGGGTTGTGACCGAGAACAGCTTGCCAGAGGTGAGAGAAGGTATGAAGACATGGACTGGCCTGCTACAAACTTCTCACTCAGGTCCATCTCAGAAGAGAAAACTTGGGTTGTTAGGGGTATGAATAAGTCTTCCCAGGAAAGCATGAAGGAACTTCTGTTTCCCTACCATCCAAAATCCCTTACACGAGGGGCAATGGACTCTGTCATGTGTGTCTAAGGACAGGGATACAGGGATGGTCGCTTGGGTGTGATTGCATATTTTGGAGTTTATGGAAAGTATAACATGAGCTGTTCTTCCTACTCTCATTGAATATTCCACAAACACTCACCATATAAACAACATGTCTTTTCTCAGCCCTTATTATCATTCCTACAGCCACTTGCAGGCTTTCAGAAACCCATTATTATAATTATAATCAAGAATCTTAGGGCACAGTCATTTGTGCCAAAAATACATTTACACGCACAATTGTTCGCAGAGGAATGAAAGTGAGATGCTGTTCTATATCTCTGCAATCTATGGGTAGAAATTCCTACCCTGCTTAATTTTCCCATCCATTTAATTTTGTAATTTAAATTTCTTATTGTCTAATTCCTAATATTTATTAAAAATATTTCCCTGTCTTTATTTTCAGAATTAGAAAGAATGTCTGTGTGTTATCTCCATCATCTGAATTCTTCTACTGGGGACAGTCATGAACCAAAAGAACATAGACCATCATTTAAGGGTACTAAAGAGGTTTCCGCGAACCTCTGTCTCCTTAAAAACAATTGCTCCCTCTCTTGATTCTTTTATATTAGGAAAAGGCTTTTATTTCATGATTGTTGATAAATGAATGCAGCACTACTTTACCTCAGTTTACATTTATTTGGTGTTTCTTAGGCTTCTGTAACCCATAGAGCTGAATCAGACACAGATCTAGTCTTCTAGAACATACTAATTCTGAAACAAACCAAAGATAATATATTTATCATAGGAGGCAAGATTTAGTGAACGCTAAAAGAGATGAAAAGTATATAAAAAACAAAATCATATGTCACAGTGAAGAGAGAAGTATGGAATTATGTGACTAAATTTTATGGAGAAGAGTACAATGGAAATTGTGCTCCTGAATCACTCTTTGGAAATGTGACATTAATACTTTGATCTAAGAGCAGGTCTTGACCTCCTTTTCAACACAGTCAATACAGTTGACTTAGATAATGACTCAATGGCTCAGTTTTCCCACCTTCCAAGTACAATAATAACATTTCTTCTCATGATTCCACACACAAGCACTACACACGCTGTGCATGGCAGATTTCAGCATAACATGGAAGGCAAGGGGAGCATCAGGCTACAAAACATGGACCCATCCTCTGGTTCCTCCCTCTCCTCACCTTGCCTTCCCTCCCTCCCTTTCCCACTCCCACACCTCTTTTGCTCCCTCTGGGGCAGGACCTGTATGCAAAGATTTATTCCAGATAAGATAGTGTAGCTACTTCTTCACAATCTTTGCATGTAAAATTCTCTCAAGAGAAACATTACATATGTTGTAAATATTAGTTGCCATTGATTTGTTATTATTCATTAATCCGTTTTATGAAGTATGGCTCATATATAGATGGGAAATAGCTGAATCAAGACTTCAGAAGAAGTCTGCTTCTGCTCCCCTTGTTCCTTCCTTTCCTCCAGTTCCTGTTAGTCATTCTGAGCCTGTGACCTGTAGGATCTGTACTTCAAGGTTAGTGAAGTTTGATTAGAGAGGTGTGAGCTGATTTAGATCCAGCACGACTGTGCTGATTCCCACTTGGCATCATACTTTTATCAGAGATTCCTGTTACTCACTTTCAAAGGGTTGGTAATGCGGACCCTCTGTGCTCTTCTGAAGTTTAGTCATAAATGTCCTTCAACTATCTACTGGAGCCACACATGAGCTTGCAAACTCATCAGAACTGAAAAAAAACAAGTCTTCAGAGAGCTTTATTTTGATGACAACAAATGATAATACACAGACAATTGAATTGCTAAAGTATAGGTTCTATTAAATAAGTGTACAGGGCTCAACAATGGAGAAAGCATATACCCAACACAGATGACAAGATAATAGAGGGGGCAGTGGAGAGGATGGGTGTGTTCCTAGGAAAAAGCGTGTGCAGGGTCCTTTGAGCTGCACGTGAACCCTGCTCTTTCTTGAGAGCATTCTATATTCTTCGTAAGGCCCTCAGTTACCGTGTTTGTCACATTCTATCTTATTAGAACTAAATACTTTAGTTGAACTAAAGTATTGCCCATGCATTTTCCAACTCATTCTTCCAAAATCAGAAATCCTAATAAGGCATCAGGAATAAAACTCACTCGTTCACCCACTGCCTCTGTTTCAAATGCAGTGGCCACTTGTGTATAAATTATCTGGCTACAGAGATAAGAGACATCGGCATAAATTAGGTATTAAAGGCATCCACTTAATACATAGGCTTTTCATGAGGGTAAAGTTACTGGAGTCAATGAAAATGCACCTAGTAGGTATCCAAGATATGTCAATTGATCCATTACTTTAAAGAATATTTTCATTTCTAGTCACATGTGTGCTTGTTCTTGTGAGTAACATGCCTACGAAGGGCAGAAGAGGGCACTGGGTTCCCTGGCACTGAGTTTCGTGAGTTTGTGAGTTTCTTGAGATGGAGGCTGTGAATCAAATTCCAGTCTTCCAGAACAGTGCTCTGAGTCCCTGGTGGCTGAACCACCAGCCCCTGATTCTTTACTTTTAATCCTTAGCTTATATTCAGAGTTTTTCCTGTCTAAATTTGTTTAACAGTTTTAAATGAGAATTAAGCAAACATGTGTGGCCGGCATCCATGGTGGCAACACCCACTAGGTCAAAAGATGTACTGAGG
This sequence comes from Ellobius talpinus, assembly GCA_001685095.1. NCBI lineage: Eukaryota > Metazoa > Chordata > Mammalia > Rodentia > Cricetidae > Ellobius > Ellobius talpinus. The sequence continues at coordinate 25,747 of LOJH01009353.1, forward strand.
TGAGTTGAATAACGACTGTTGGAGCCCTCTGGATTCATGGCATTGGTTGTGGGCAAGTCTGGGGTAGGAAAGTCTTTATGGGAAAATACAAATGCAAGCCATTGCTGCCTTTATTGGTCTGTTACACACGTCTTTCCTCTTAAAACACTTTGCAATCAAAAGATTTTGGAGCGGACTATTTTCCGGCGTCAGCCTTCACGCTGAGCGGCACTAAGAGGAAAAGCTGATTAAGGAAACTCAGTGCTGTACACATAAGTCAGAATCACCAATGTTCATCCCCAGCAGGATTACACCATTAATTTCTCACCAGAAACCTTACAACCATGTTTTCAATGACCCAGTGTCACTGTTTTAAGGATTCATTATAGCAAAGATCCTGGATTCTGACTCTATTTAACCAACTTAACTTTCTTTTAAGGTTTAGTTCAAAGTTTCTCCTTGAATAAATAGCAGTCTTAAAGTTACCTGTCCTCTAGAAAGCTCTGGTCACTGCAGTGCTACACAGATGCGCCTCTGGCTGTCACTCGCTGCACCTCTCACTGTGAGAATTTGCATTCAGTCCAATGTCTCCCCTTATAAATAAAAGACGACTGGATCTGGAGTCAAACGTCCTATCATTACTTCATCACACAAAATCTCCATTTCATCGTCAGAAGAAATTTCACGGGCAAAATAAGGAGCCTTATCTTTTAAGGTTGCTTTAGTGATTGTAATAATGGATGCAGTATTCTCAAGGAGACTGTTGGCTGCTCTGTGAGTTTTTCAGTATTGGTTCTTCCTTGTTGATAGGGCGGAGCTGGTCATCTCAAATCTATTGTTAGATTCATGAGGTCAGGCATGGGTCAACTCTTCTGTTACCTGCTTTTCTCATTTGGCTGTTGTGTTTTTTTTTTTTTTTGAGACAAGTTTTTTCTGTGTGGATTTGGAACCTGTCCTGGAACTCGATCTGTAGACCAGCCTGGCCTCAAACTCAAACTCAAAGATACCCACCTGCCTCTGTCTCCCAAGTATGCACCACCACTGCCCAGCTGTCACATGCTTTTTATGTATCCTTGAGGAATATTTTTGAGCTTTTTTCTTCTTTTTTCCATCTATATAGTTATAATTGGAACCTGATAGTCAGTCGGAAAGTTTAGAGAATAAGAATGCATATATTTCTAGGCATTGTTTCCAGCTGGTCTGGTACAGGAGCAGTGGGAATCTGCATTATTTGCAAACTCCCTAGGAGATGTTAACATATGTTGTCTCTGAAGCGGCCTTGAGTAACAGTCTGTGTGTTGTACCTGTTGCTGCAGTGCAGCTTGGTTGCAGGGTTCATATAAACTTGTTTTAGAGTGGGCCCTTGAAGCCTTGCTGCACAGAAAAAGAGCATGCAAAGTTCCTTGGGACCCAATTGTGCATTAATGCCTGATCAATGCAGTTAGGTCGATACCAAGGCTGCTACTTCCTTCAGCTGACCGTGTAAAAACAGTCACTTTCCAGCTCATGGTCACCCCAGCTGATATTCTGTACTTCTGAAGTCGGAGGACTTCAAAACCAATGCCTGTGGTTTCACCTCCTTGAGTCTGACTTCTGGGAGTAGCAGATAATGTTGTACTTTTCTGGAGAATAATGAGAAAGAAAGATGTTCACTTGCTTTGAAGGATGCTGTCCCAGCAGATCTGGCTGTTGGTTGCGTATCATCTCTCCTGCATGTGTACACTTACGGTTACATCCAAACTTCGCATGTCTGAATAATTCATGTGATATTCCAGGCCATAAAAATTGAATGTTTTATGTTGCTAACCACATTACATTAATCCTGGGACCTGGTTTAGATATGCACTTCATATAATTTCCCCATCACCAAACTTAGAAATAGGTATAATGTCTGAAATCTTGGTAGTGATAGAACCAATCCTTTTATGAAAGCTCAAGGGGATAGCTAATTCTTTTGCTTCTAAGGTGCAGGTATGTGTGGGGAGGTCAGAGCACAACCTTGGTTGTGGTTCTTTAGGTAACAACTACCTATTTTACTCCTCCCACCCCTTTTGGTTAAGACAGATGACAGCTTTCTGTTTCTTTGTCTGTTTTAATACCTGGCCTGGAGATCACCAAGTAGTGTAGGCTGTCTGCCTTGGGAGTCACAGGGGTCCATTTGTCTGTGTCTTCCCAGTACTTTTGGAATTAGAAGTGTGTTCCATCATACCTGGCTTTCTAAATGAAAGAGGAGAGAGAGAGAGAGATAAAGAGAGAGAAACAGAGTGAGAGAGAGACAGAGACAGAAACAGAGAGAGACAGAGAGACAGAGATAGAGAGACAGAGAGAGACAGAAACAGAGACAGAGAGAGACAGAGACAGAAACAGAGAGACAGAGAGAGACAGAAACAGAGAGAGAGAGAGAAAGAGAGAGAGAGCCATGGCTTCAGGAGATAAAACTCAGGCTTTCATGCTTGCAAGGAACTTTCCAACAAGCCCTTCTTCCCAGCCCTGGATCCTTGTACTTTGAGTGCCCATAGACCACCTGCAATCTTTGATGTATGGGCACATCCTCCACTATCAAAGCCCACCTGCTTCCCTCTCCTTAAGTCTCTGGCCCTTCTGCCCCCATCTCATAAGATTTATTTTATAATCTCTAATAAACACCCCATTCCAAGACTTAACCATACCTGAGTTACCTTTTTGTACTAGGTAGGGTAACTTATTCACGGGCTCCAAGAAACTTTGGGGACCATCATTTCATCTTACCTCATTAATTAATACTAATAAGTGTAGTGAAAGGGGGGGCAGGCCTGCTTTTCGTCCCGCCCGGCTCCCACACG
>LOJH01009354.1:5742-16934 GCA_001685095.1 Ellobius talpinus
ATAATAATAATAATAATAATAATAATAATAGATGCTATCCTATTTTTGAGCTCAGTTTCTCAGATAAAATACCCTGACAAAAAAAGGCTTATTTGGCTTAAAATTCATGTTATGTTCCATCATCATGGGGAAGCCATGGTAGAAACTTGAAGTAGCTATTCACACCTCATCCACAGTCAATAGCAGAGAGAGAATGCATGCATGCAAACCTCCTGCTTAGCTTGTTTTTCCACTCTTGGACAGTTCAGGACCTAGCCCCTGAAATGGTGCTGCCTGTATGCAGAGTGGGCCTTCCTAGTTATAAAAAACCTCTCAGAGGTACACATATAGGACAACCTGATCTAAACAATCCCTCACTGACACTCTCCTCAGGTGATTCTGGATGGTGTCAAGTTGACAGAACCATCATAGATATCATGTGTCCTGAATTAGCTTTATGCCGGAGATTGTTATGGAAAACTTCTCTTTAGTAAAATTTTCAATCTTCCCAATGACCAAATGGCCCATATAATGCAAGCATCTTGGTTTTACAGATGTGTAAAGAGGTTTCACAACTGAGGTATGGGAATTTGCACCCAGGTAGTCTTGGCTCCTGTGCTGAATGGCTCAGAAAAGGGTCCCTCAACATGAAAACCTGAGAGATGCAATGCCCCTACATCATCCTCAGAATCTGTGATGCTTCTGGAAATAGAATCTGGTTCAGTTTGCTGGAACAAATCTAAGCTTCCTTGTCATACAAAACCAGGAGTAATGGAAGCCTGAGGGCCAGAAGCCCTGATGCTTCTGATCCACATATCTATTGCTTTCTAAACCTAAATGCCTCTTTAGGAAGTATACAGTAGCATAAAAGACTCATTAGTGTACTGTAGTAACACTGGAAGCAGCTATCAAGAATATCTATGGCCTGTAATGGAACTTCTTTTGTGTCCTCCAGTCCTCCCTGTCTTTCTCTTTTCCCACTAAATTCATGGTAATCCCTTATATAGACTGATTATAACCATACCATATTATCCCCAAAATAAAGTTTATTATCCCATTTCAGTTCAAGTTAGAAACAGAACAATGCACGGTGTCATGTTTACTCAAAATATTGGAGAATATTCTATCTTAACTATTGAAATTAAGGATTAATGACTTCATACTTTATAAAGTCACCATATACATTATTTTTTGGCACTTCCTAGCCTGTTTAAAAAAGTATGAAGCCATAGATTTTCATCAAGTTTTAATACTAGAGTTGGGGTCTGACTCACTTGGTACCAAAATTTCATCAACTTTTCTCATTCAATAAAAACAAAGAAGATGATACAAACCCAGTACCTGTGTGAACCCATAATAAACATCTCATTAATGGTCCAGACAATCTTTGGTTTGGGATAACCTGTTGCAGAACACATGATGGAGACCTCAGATCCTCCTGTGAATGACTGGTTCTTGGGCATCACAGTGACTTTGGGTTTTTCTGTAAATGAAATAATAGTTTGATGGTGAAATGTGCATTTATATTGACTTGAGATATGGGAGCTTTATCAGAAGTTGTTTAAGCTTGTACCACCCACACTTTACTATTTGGAGGAGAACTCCATCACACCCTCATCACAGGTCTGGAACTATTAGCAAAAAAAAAAGAGACTAAAGGAAATGAAGGCCAGAGAACCAAACTTCCCTTGGAAAGAAAATGAACTTGACCCTGATGCCATGTTTCTGTCTCTACTGGTTACCATGAGCCCTGTTGCTACCTTTCCCCATTTCTAGGCTCTGGGTCTTATCTGCTATTTAGAAACTTTCCATTAAACTTTTTTTTTTTCAAGAAAAGTCCGCAAGTGGAGCCTTCAGTTCTTTCCAAACAATGAAAGCAGACTTGGAGATATAATGTGTTCTGGTTAGACTGTCGGCTTTGTTTAAACCAAGCCTTCTTTTTTGAGAGAAAGTCTGAGATGATATCTTTCATACTATGCACCTCCTATTGTCTTCCATAGCATTCAACATTTTGTAATCTTCAGTGGGTTGGATCTAAAAGATACTTCACACAGTTGATGGAATAACAGCCATTCTTCAATCATTACAACTGCCAGCCCCTCTTAAAACCCGGCTGTAGTAGTCACATGACTCCTGCATGCACACCCTCAAGACCACACTATAGCAAGAAATGGCAATGACTCAAATTATCTAATGTTTCCTATTTGTGTGGGCAGAAAAAAACCCACTTTTGAAAGTGAAACTTGAAGCCTACAATTTGTTGTCAAAATATAAGTGGGATGTTGACACACTCCTCTGCTCTCCCCTGATTTCTAGGTCTCTATGTTCGGCTGCAAGAATTCATCTCCAAAGACGGTGCTACCTAAGAAATAGTAAATAATTCTCTTAGAAAAATGCTCCAGTTGATTGAGCAAAAGGAAACGAACTCTCTTTCACAGTGTTTGAAACAGGAAGATCCCATCAATTCTGAGAGAAGCAAGCTGGTTGGGTTTTGTTTGTGCGTTGCTCATGTTTCTGTACACAAACCAGGAGCTGTGCTGACTTGGATACATNTCTCTCTCTCTCTCTCTCTCTCTCTCTCTCTCTCTCTCTCTCTCTGCATCCTATTTTACTGAGTATTATACTCTAGATGACATTGAGAAATCCAATTAACAACCTAGACCTGGATAAGCTTATGGCGTATCACTCTACTGCAGGTTAGTGTGCAAATTATGCCTTTCATTAAGAGAAACGAGTCTCTGGAAACACTATTCACACTCAAAGGAGGTAGCAGGGAAGCTGCTGCAGCAATGAAGAGTCTAATTAGTGCTTAATTGCTAACAGCTTAAAAGCACCCTTCTCTCTCTCTCTCTCTCTCTCTCTCTCTGTTCCTGTTTACATTGCAGTTCTCAAATTATGATCTAGTCTTTGAAGTCAATGTTTAAAGGCCCTTTCCGGTCTGTGGACTTGGTTGATAGCCTCATTATTCCACAGATTCTTCTCAGTGAACATAGAGCTAAAGAAATGCACGGGGTCAAGGGCAGACTGGCCAGAGCCAGTGAGTTCACATTGCGATTCCATCTGGACTCCATCAGTTCTGAAAGGCTGGGGGACCGCACATCGTACAGGGGCGTCATTGACAATCTTCAGGGGATGAAGAGAAAGAGGAGCCATTCGTCCCTTTTTTCAAGTTCTTGGCCACTCACATTTATTCAGTCCCACCTTTCTAAACTAAGATGTTGCTCGTGGCTAGCTCCTGTTAGCCTAGGACTGCTGCAGAGTTTCAGACGGCTCTTTAGACTTTGTCTAAACTCGGTGCCTTGCAATGAAGCTGCCAGAATTGGCCTGGCATGTGTCCCAGCAAGAATCCCACTGGTAGGCTCTGTGGTTCAGATATCAAAGTAAAAATAAATGTCAGTTACTCAAACCAGGATACAGAGAGTGAAGAGGCTATTGAGCAAATAAAGCCTGGATGTAGGGTGCTGCCCCAGGGTCATGAAATAAATCTGCATGGAACATACATATGGAATGACTTCATCCCACAAGAGGTGAGAAATTTACCATTGCCCTGTGAAGACTATCCCTGCTGATGATAAGAAAATCAGAAAGGGCAGGAGCAAACACAGGGAGGCAAACCTGGCTGTCCACCAAGAATGATGGTGAAAATGAGTCAGTCTTTGATTAGGTCAATAAAGATATAATACCTCTCGCTATAATGGCTTTAATTGTTAATTTTTTAACCCACAGGGGAATAATTCCCATTTTAGTAAAGTATTCGAAATAGGGCTAGAATATGACAGAAGAATCGTAATTTAACTCTTCAGTGCCATGACCTCTTAAACCCACAAACAAATCCAATCAACATCTTCTTGTTGAGAAAGACAGTCCCACTTTCATAGGGAAAATATATCAAAGTTGGATTCAGAAGCTAAAGTCCAGTCTTAGGCCCTGGGGCTAAGTGGTTTTTATTTGAGGTTTTCTTTCTCATTTCACAGTCCTTGTCCAGCTTTCTTACCACCATGGCCCCCGTCAGTACCGCCATCTTCCACAGCAGCACACTGTTAGCCAACGCAATGGGAGCACAGTGTGGTGGGATAAGGAAACGCTGATGTTTTATCTCTAAGTTATAATGAACTAAAGTATATAACTTAAAAATAGTTTCTCATCAGTGATCCAAAATAAATGTATACACATTTGACAAAAACAAATAATTCATAAAGTCTTGGGTGACTTTAGAGTGAATGAAATTGGTTATTGGTTATAAATGTTTTAGCAACCTAAAATCAAATCTCATCACCCCTTGGACACTACGAGGATCTTCCTTGCACTAGGAGGTGTGCATTCCAACTGCTGCAAGTGGTTGGCTGTTTCTGAGCCACTGGTTGGGAAAATTTCAAAAAACCACACCTAAGGAGATTCATCTTCGAGGAGATTTACTCACCAATGACAAATTAAGCAGCTAATTCTAGTGCTTCAACCTAAGCAAGTATTCACAATGTTTAGCGACCATGGGCATATTTAGAGTATTTTGGCAAATTTTCTGTATCTTTTCATTATTTTCACTCAACATTCATTTATTGAGAACCTACTATGCTTCAAACACTTTATTCTATCAAATATCTCACAAATAGAAATGCATTGGTTTGTAAAATTAAAGGTTGCCTTCCTTTCTAGTCAATTTACTGAAGTAGGAAGGTAGGCTTAGTTTTGTGTGTATTATGTGCAAAGTACTGAATGCAAGTCTCACTCTACAGGTGAAAAATTGAAGCTCAGAATAGCTTAATTTGTCCAAAGTCTTTAAAAGATAGAGCTAGAATAAATCCAGGTCTTTCTGATTCCATGTTGTCTATACGTTAATAGAAATAACAACATTACCTACTTCAAAGGGTTATGGTGGGTCAACTATTTTATGTAAATAAAGCAGAGCAATTCTTGGCAGCTAGTAGATGCTAGGTAATCGTTGCTTTAATTGTCAATCTATTATTAGGCAAAGCAGGACAAAATAACAATACAGAATTTTAAATACACCTGTACATGTATACTCAAATTCTATTTAGATTATTCAGATATTTATAAGTAAAGGTTATTACTGCTCATGAAATTTAAGATTGCCTCTCGATACTTAAAATTTATTATAGGTTTAAGTAAAAACCTAAAATCATTTATCTGCTTTACTGACATTAAAAAAAACATACTAATCCTATGTAACATAGGACATGTTAAAGAAGTGATGATGATGCGGTGAGCATGTTTATGTTCATGTAAATTTCATACTCAGTGAAGCAATTCTGGCCATCAGAAATTTACTTCATCAGTCATCTTGGAAAATATTCCCCTTTTTATTGCAGTATTGTCTCTGGTGGCATGGACTAATTAATGACAGATATCTGCCTGCCCTTTTATAACATTATAGAAAACATGCTAATCCACAGAATGGTCCTATAGAAATAGCATGGAGGAGAGCTAAAGGCTGTGCTTGGCCCTCTGGTTGCCACATGGCTGCATGTAGCCCTGCAGCTGCAGCTATCCCCTGAGTCTATGCAGATGAAAGCGGGCTTCTGTGTTCTTCTCCAGCAGTAAGCATCCTTGTTGGGGGGTGGGGGTGCGGGGCAGCTAAGAGACTCCCTATTCTTGTTGCCTCAAAAGTAGGAGACTGTTTCAAACAACACTATAAGACTAACATCATACATAGAAATGTAGAATATAAACCTGACCGGCACAAGCACTTGTAAGTTCAGCAGCTACTGAATCATATTAAAAGGTTTTTAAAAATCACTTTAGCCTATTGTAAAACGTTACAAAAATACGTGTCATATTTCCTAAGATGGAGTGAACTAATTAAAACAATACTTAAAATAACAGCTACATCATTTTTTTCGTGAAAGAATTACCAGATTATATTATAGGTTTGGGTTGAAAACGTAAGCAGTAATATGCAAGCATGTGCTACAACTGGGAAAGAAAACACTTACATAGTGAAATCTAAAACTGGGGACGTGACTCAAAGAAAGCACTGGAAGCTAAGGAAACAAAAAAGGTCAGACAAAGGGCCCAAGTGACCATGATGAAGACCTACATTCAACCAAACCATCCAACTGATGATAGTTTTGAAATTATCAGCTAATTTATTGTGCTCCTGAATCTACTTTTATCTGTGGATAATACATGTTGTGAGCATATGAAATTATCTATGAGATCTCATGAACAATACTACATGAGAAACTGGAAAACAATTAGCATTGAATTTCTAAAACTGATTTCTATTGTATTGTATAACTGTAAAATGAATTTGACAGAATGTGATCTTTCTTCTGAACAATTGTATTTCTCATGGAGAAAGCTAACTTCAAAACATTATGTAATGACTACCATTTATTGAATTTTCTGAAAACTGTAATTAGTAGCTGCAGCCCATCCCGACAAACATTTATCTACCTACTGATTTAGGTCAGTTTCTTCAGAACATGTTGAAACTGTTCTCAAACAAATGACTTCCATCTCTGATTAGGGGAGTAATCCCCACTGGAGCTGGTGCTGACTTGAATGCATGAAGCTTGCACAGCCAAAATGAAATAATCTCACTAAGCACGATTTATCAGAGACAAGTGCATATTCCCTGAACTTATCCTTAATTTGCAACTAAGAGAAACGGCAGTGGAATATATTTCAATATTTCAAAGTTTTTCCTTGCCTGTGAATGGCCAGGGATCCCTTCCAAAGAACTGGGATTGACAACCAGAAAAGAAAGAAAACAATTCAATGAAACAAGCAATGTCAACAAAATCAGAAATCAGTTGCCTGGAAAAAAAGAAGCCTGTCTACTGAAACCCCAAAGATAGAGGATCAAATGAAGTATTCCTAGCCTTGCATGTAAGCACACTTAGTATCAGGAGACAGAAGTAGGAGAATGCAGTCTTGAAGTCGGTTTGGGTTATATAGCACACTCTGTCTCAAACAAAACAAAACAAAATGTTTCATCTGTAAAGTGAGTGTGGTATTCAGTACTTTGCACACAATACACACAAACAGGCCTACCTTTCTGCTTCAATAAAATGACTAGGAAGAAATGCAGCCTTTAATTTTACAAAAGGTAAACTTTCCAAATGCTCCCTCATCAATGGAAATACTAAGACGTGGTTATAACGTCTCCCAAATGGAAATTATTTCCTAAACGGTAATAATCCAAGTGAACTTGAGTCATGGTTTCTTAATGTGACAGGTGAAGTAAGTTTCCTGAAACTTCACTGCTGAGTCTGCCTTTCCTCTCTCCGCAGACAGTAGCTTCTGTACTGTCCAATGTTGTAGACACAAATCCCCACCCCGCAGCTCCCTCTCAAGCTCATGACCTCTTTCTTTAATTATTCTCGTTACAGATATATACATGTAAGTGTATAAATACAACTTACGGAGTCCATTTACTGCTTTATTTGCATGTACATGTTTCTAGGGCTGATGGCTTGGTATTTGGTAACCACCTAGAGGGTTCATTCCTGCTGAAGAGTATCAGCAGCAGGCTACAGAGGAAAGACAGCCAATCCATTGATTTACCAGCAGGTGGCGCTCTGGCAACAATCACGCAAACAAAAATCAAAATCTATCTTGACAGATGTATGTTGAATTTGTCAAAAATTAAAAAAATCCACAGTCAAATGCCAATGTGATTCACCTATTAAGAGAATGGTGACAGTTTCAGATACAATCAATGATAAATTAAAGCTAGATTCCATATTAATCATAATGTTAAAAATAATGTATAAATTAGAAAAAAAACTACATTGTATATTACCGAATGCTATAAGATATTTAGTTTCTTTGATATTTGTTTTAACTATTTCCTAGCAATTGTTTACATGCCAATGTTTCCACTTAATGCTGTTTTTTTTCTTAACAAAATAAGTCAATTATTTAGGCATTGTTTGGGGCTGATTATTCAAAATATGCCAAGATACAAAAACATGATGGATAGGGGAGATTGTGTTTTAAGAAAATTTGCTCTCATTTGTAAATTCTTCAAATAAATAATGGTTATCAATGAATATTACAAGGTCTTCGCTTGCTTTGGTTTGGTTTGGTTTTTTAAGGCCTTGGCTGTCCTGAAACTTTCTCTGACAGGGTCTTTGTTTTAGAGGTGGCTTTACAACAATTTCCCTAAGCCACATGACTTCCAAATAAGGCAGAAAGGTCAAAATTGAGATTTATGTTTTCATTTGGCTTTTAAAGAACAGTAAATAAAGACACCCATTATTGCTTTGTGGCATACTAGGCTTTAGGCTTTACAAAGGTGTCCAGTTTCTAAACCCTCTCTTGGTTACATCTTTAGCTGTCAAACATCGGTTAGCACATAAAAACGGATCGCGTCATACAAACATACAAGAATCATGGAACCAAGCACAGCTCTGTAGGACTTTTTGAAGGAACTTTTAGACTCTAGCAGCCAACTCTGTTGGTGGGCAAATTCATTTGCTACTTCACTTATCAGGAATGCAGCCACCATGCAGTTGAAGATTCTCTGTCCTGGAAGGCCAGTGTGCCGTTAGAGCCTCCCAGGCTGCCACTTCGTCCCTCCCCCACTTCCCTGAGCCACCTTTATCACAACCACAATTTTCCCCTTCCTTTATCTTCCAATATAGTAGAACACACCTGGAACCCTTTCCTGCATTTTTCAGCTTTATCACTCCGCTGTTTATCCCTCTAGGTGCCTTGCTATCTTACTGAAGCAATGCCATAAACTCTCAAAACTAAGTGACGCCTCTCATTCTCTAGAAAAGGGCAACTTCTGTGTGTAGAGGACAAAGATAGGTGGACCTCTATGAGTTCAAACCAACCAGGCCTATGTAGCAAGGCCCTGTCTCCAAAAACGAGTAAATAAATTAAATAAACAGGGCTACAGACACTGGAAGTGGGAGGGGGAGCCACAGCACCTTGATGGCTTTCTGCATTGCACTAGGTGCTCCCTCTATAGGCTCGCACTTCTGTGGTCCCTCCTCGACAAGACACTTTTCTCCACTCAGGCTTTCCAAGCACCTGGTAAAAGCTGACTTATTCTTCAAGGAATTCCATAAGCATCATCTCCTGCATCTATCTCCTAGAGAAAGCTCTTCTTAATCTACCCAGTGTTCCAGGGTAGAGTTAGAGGTTTTAGAAAACTTTGGTGTAGTTCATAGTATTGTAAACATTTTCTTGAATTCCTTTATTGCAATGTAGTCATTGTTTTTGCAGGTGTGTGTGTGTGTGTGTTGTCTGTGAGTATCTGTGTGTGTGTCTCTGAGTTTGTGTTTTCATTGTTTTTAGGTGCTGGGGTTAAAGCAAGAAAGCAAGCCTTGTGCACACTGTCAAGAGATCTACAACTCAGTATCCAACCTGCCGACATTACCGGCTTTCGGAGGAACAGAATATGGTGTCTTCTTCTCAGATACATTTACAGAGACTAACTGTCAAATAGTTAACTATTGAATAACTAAATGTATAAACAGATAACCAAACAAAATACCCTCACTACCTCGTTCTAACAAGGGTTTTAACACCAGGCCTTTCACGTGCGTCCAACCTGCTCCATGTGAGTGAGAGTTACACCTACTACAAAGTAAGTCTGACATAGGGCCTTGAGTCTTAGCATGAATGCAAAGCCCTTCATGATGCTCTGGCAGCTTGGCTCTCACTGGGCAGATGCTCTCAACACATCATTGAAGCAAAGAAGTTTTTACTCTAGGTGTTAACTCTAACACAGTCCTTTATTCATAATAGTCAAATATCACACCTACTCCCCCACAAAAGAGCAAGTTTTTCCTATCACAAATTACAATACCTAATCGGATTTTTGATCAGACAATGAAGTCATTAGTCAATACTGGGGCAGACTGGGATTAAATAATTTTTAGTACATGTGACATATATACCTTTTACACTTATAAGTGCTCCCTTGATTAAACATTCTGCTTCTCATGAAGTCTTCCCATACATGTGCACGGAGCACATTACCACCCTGGAAACTCCAGACTCCCTCCCCCTCCATACTTGGCTTTAGGCATTTCTCCCACTAGACTGTCCCTGAGGTGTATGTGTAATAGGAAAAAAACACCCCCTCCCCTACTCACGCTCAATCATCCTAACACTCTGACATCATGTATAAGAGACGTCACCATTCATATACATATATAAGGAGGAAATTCAGCCCCAATTTAGGTTAAAGGCCCAGCCCTCAACACTGCCCATTTTAGATAACAAATTTGTCATCATATGTGGTGATATTTGTTTGGGCTTTAACAAATAAAGCTTTCCTGAAGATCAGAGTGTGGATTACCCACATTAGTCAGTCATAGAGGACAGGCAGTGGTGGCACACACCTTTAATCCCAGCACTTGGGAGATGGGCAGATGGATCTCTGTGAGTTCAAGGCCACCCTGGGCTACAGGAGATCAAATCAGTCTGAAAGAGGTGAAAAATGGGAAGTGATATGGCTGGACAAGAGAGGAATATAAGGTGGGAGGAGATAGGAGCTCAGGATTCAGTCTGAGGTGTTGTAGAGAAGTCGTTCAGTCTGAGGATTCATAGAGACAGGATCTTTCCCCCTTGGTTCTGAGAATTTCATAGAGGTAAAAACTAGTGGCCAGCTGCTCTGCTTCTCTGATCTTTCAGCTTTCACTCCCAAATATCTGACTCCGGATTTTTATTATTAAGACCAATTAAATTGGTGTTACATCTATATATACTATCCATTAGATTCATGATACATTCATATCTACTTCAGAGAAACCAGATAGAAATCGAAGGTTAACATTAGTCCCTTCTCAAGTTGGGTTAATTTTCTAGAGAAGCTGACAGAACTCAGGGAAAAGACTCACATGCTGACAAGTAGGTGCACAGGAATCTAGAGGCCATGCTCAGGATCCTTTCAAATCTGTTCACCTCATTGCACAAAGATCCTTTATTAATAAAATACCAAAAGCTGGCTGTTTCTTCTTTATCAGCATTTATCAGAATCACTTAATAAGTGATTGTAAATTTACTGAAGAGTATTTATCAGTATTACTTAATCATTAATTTTGAAAGTGCCTTACTGGCTTTGTGGGCTGTTGGAGGGAGGACGCTAGTTAGTTCCTGGCTGCTTAGTCCTGAGAAAATTACACAGAAACTGTATTAATTAAAACACTACTTGGCCATTAGCTCTAGCTTCTTATTTACTAACACTTACATCTTAATTTAACCCATCTCCATTAATCTGTGCATCACCATGA
>LOJH01009354.1:17233-49620 GCA_001685095.1 Ellobius talpinus
AGTTCCTTTATTAACCAATGATATTCACAGAATACAGAGGGGAATCCCACATCAGTGGGCCATGTTAGCAAAATATTGAGTCCCCAGCAAGTGGTCATGAAAACCTTCTGACACATATTTGATTGGTCAGGAGGCTCTGACAGTTGATTCGCATCTTAAACATGTGAATTCTCTGGGAATGAGTCCTCAGCCTGTGCATTCAAGGCTAACCTGAAGCAGCATCAAAACTAAACATATTGACGTCCAAAGGCCTGGAGGCTTGGTTGGTGGGAATAACAGTATCCGAAGTGTTGTGAGTGGGAACCGGTCCTGACGAACAGTCTAGGAGGCCTAGGTGGCACGGCTTTCCAAGCACTCTCCCAGTGTGAACTGGCCGTTCTATAATTCAGTGAGTGGACATGCTTGCTGACTCCTCATCTGCCCCACCTCTTCACAGCAGGTGCGACTGTACTGAGAAGGAAGAACCTTTCTCTCAGCTAGCACATTCTTCCAGCACTTACCCTCTCCAACATCTGGGTATCCTTCCTGCTAGCTCTCTCTCTGGGCTTGTGTCATTTTCACATGGACCCTCTTTGCTGACAAATCAAATGTTCAATGTTTACAGCTTCTCTAAAACACTTTTTATACACTTGAACATCTACTAAACCATCCAAATCCTCTTTGCTTTATATTCTAAATAAACCTACTTCTTCAGCTTTTCCTTGTAAGTTCTATTTAAAGACACTTTAATATTTCTGCCTTTCAAGTTTTAGAGAGAGAGATAATTCCTTCCATCTAGAGTTAAAGTTCCCTAACATCTTCGCAGAGTGTAGACGCCTCAGATAAAAGGCTCTAGAATATGAAGCATATGCTAGCTATTGCCATTTGAATGCATGGAGCTGGAATGTGTTGAAACAGAAACTTGATCTATGGAGACAGTAGACTACATTTAGCAGATAAATTGAATGTTAAACTTTTATTACAAGAAAGCCAATTTAGTTATCCAGTGAAATGCTGCATTTGCTCTGTTCAGTAGACTTCACTTTTAGCTCAAAAAGGATTTAAGGCAGCTTAGCTTGTAATTCAGTACTGCAAAATTCTATATCTTTAAAATTCCAACTATGAATTTTTGTTCATTTAATTGCTTCATGGTACTCTTATGAGCAATTCTTCATTATAGATATTTTAAAATACCTAGAATACTTTATGTTTTGTAGATACAAGATAAACTCTCAAATGCTTTCTCCATACAACTAATCTTATCTGAACACTAAGTGCAGCAATAAACTCAGCTCAAGAACCTTCAGGTAAATGACTTTTTGAAATGAATCCCCTAATATTTTTAAAAAGGTTTCACAGAAAAAAAAAAAAAGCTGGGCAGGGCGGTGGTAGGGCAGTTCTGCCTTTAATCCTAGAACTCGGGAGGCCGAGGCAGGTAAATCTCTGTCAGATCGAGGCCAGTCTGGTCTACAAGAGCTAGTTCCAGGACAGGCTCCAAAGCAACACAGAGAGACCCTGTCTTGAAAAACAAACAAACAAAAAGGTTTCACAGAAGAAAAGTCTGCAGACTTATGAACACATTTCTAGGTGGTCACTGTGGTGACTTCAATGACAATGGCTCCCATAGGAGCATATATTTGAGTCCTTGGTCCCCAGTTCATGGATTGGGAAAGATTGGTTGGCAAAGATTAGTAGATGTGGCCTTAGTGGAGGAGGTGTGTCATGGGGAAGTCTTTGAGGTTTCAAAAGCCTGCCCCACCCCCAGTGCATATAGACAAACTCTCCTCCCTCTCTCTGACTCTCTCTGACTCTCTCTCTCTCTCTGACTCTCTCTCTGACTCTCTCTCTGTCTCTCTCTCTGTCTCTCTCTCTGTCTCTCTCTCTGTCTCTCTCTCTGTCTCTCTCTCTGTCTCTCTCTCTGTCTCTGTCTCTGTCTCTCTCTCTCTCTCTCTCTCTCTCTGCCTCCCGCCTATGCTCAAAATGTGAGCTGCCAATGTGACAGCATGCACAGACCTGCACAGATTTAACCAAACAAAATCCCAGCACTGAGAGGAGAGCATGGACACAAAGATCCACACCCAGCCAAGAAGCTCTCTTCAATTGAGACCTCTGGGAAAGGGAAACCTGGTTTTCTCCAATGGAGTATTGCTGGATATATCGACGGCACTCCAGGACAGATCTCATGCCTTAAAAATAGCTGAGCAGCACAAAATGGAATCAGTGTTTATTTGTGTGACTTTAGATTTGGGGTGTGTGTTTATTTTTATTTTTCCTTGTTTCAAGTGGGTGGTTAAGAGGAAAAAAGAACATAAATTTGGGTGGATAGAGAGGAGGGTAGGATCTGGGAGGAGTTGGGAAGAGGAAAGGATATGATCAAAATATATTAATAAGATTTTTTTTTAAAAAAAAAAAAGATGAGCACTCTCAGTTGTTCCTGATGCGTCCATTTGTTCCTCAATCATGAATTTGAGCCTCTGAAACGATAAGCCTAATTAAAGGCTTTATTTTCTGAGTTGCCTTGGTCATGGTGTTTTATCCCAGCTGTCGAAAGCTAAGACAACTGCTAATTCTGAGGAACTAAAATTCATATCAGCCAGATTTATCAACGTCATGCTTTTCTACTAGTAGACTTTTATTAACTGTAGTAAGTTCTCCCCAAATTCAAAAAGGGATTATCTTATAACATTCCCTCGGAGTAATAGCTGTGCTTTCACGAGGATGAACGTCAAGGAATAAGAATGCCTGTTACTCAACATGTGAAGACGGCAGTGTTATTGGGCATGGTGGTAATACTGTAAGCCGAGTCCTCTAGGGACTGAGGTGGGAAGTTTTAGAGTTGTCAAAAACGAACCAACAAATAAGCAAAAGATGCAGCACAATCATAACTAATGCAGGGCGCTCATGAGTAAAGTGATAGAACGTTCACTAAACTAATTATCTGAAAGGTGTGACTCAAAAGGTTGCAGAATCCAGAGTAGCAGAGAAAACTCAGCCATAATATTTTGTTTTAAGTATGACAAGTTCAAATGACAAGAGAAACAAAATCAAAGCATAGGAAAACACGAAAGTTGTCCAGCAGCAGCAGCAGCAGCAGCAGCAGCAGCATAGATACTCTGCAGCTGACTTTACATTTACATCAACAGATAGCTCCAACACTAATATAATCATGTAAGTTTTAAATTTATTTCTTTGCTTTCTAAAGCACGAATGGACAGTGTCTCAATTATCTACACTTGGAAAGAACTTCTGCAGCTCAGGAGGCACTGGCAAAAATGTTTGCCCTAGCTTTAATTCTAGGCAAACTACTAATGCCTTCAAGTAAAGTTCAGGAAGACTTCCCTTCAATGACAAACTGCTTAAAACTAAGCATTTTATTATAAAAAAAAAAACCCGCACTGGTCCTCATTTATGCTTTCTACTCCCATTGACACAAATAAAGACGTAATGAACAGCTCCCCCATGGCCTCTGCATCAGTTCCTGCCTCCAGGTTCCTTCCATGTTTGAGTTCCTGTTCTGACTTCCTTGGTGAAAGTGTAAACCAAACAAACTCTTTCCTCCCCACACTCCCTTTGGTCATGGTGTTTCATCAGATCAATAGTAACCCCAACTAAGACACATCATAGGCTTCTCTGATGGATTAGTAATGAGTCTGCCAACTGTTGCTGAGCAAACACTTAGTAGTAATAAGTAGTAGTAAGTAGAAAGTCAGTAGTCTGTTATACCTCAACATGCCCAATTTTGACTTATGCTTCTTTAAAAAGAGATTTGGGACACTCAACTCTCATTTTCAGGAAATGATTATATTATTTTGGTTTTTTGAGACAGGGTTTCTCTGTAGCTTTGGGGCCTGTCCTGGAACTNCTGCCTCTGCCTCCCCAGTGCTGGGATTAAAGGTGTGCGCCACCACCACCCAGCTCCACCTCAGTGAATTATTTTAAGAAGACAATAGTGTTTGGTTTTTTCCCCTCAACTCTTGAACATTTCTCTTTTATAAGACAGACAAATTAACCAGATAATAAATTCTTGGGTTAAATCTTTCCTTCCCAAAGTACATGTATCTTTCCCATTATTGGGCCAGTTGCAATTCTTAGTTTCTGACAGCAGAAAATATCCTGGGCTAACTTTAAAGAAATTCATTACAAGTGCATGTTTTGTTTTTAAAGATCAGAAGGAGATTTCACAACAAGTAGAAAGCAAGAAAGGCAAAGAAATTCAGCCAGCCAACATTCAGATTGATGATGAAGGGTCACTGGGACATTGGTTTCTGATATCACTGAATTCTGTATCCCATGACGTGGCCAAGAGTAAAAGCAAGAATCAATGTCCCCATTGGGACATATGAATCTGACTATGTGGCCTGCTAGGGGACCTGGAATGTAGTGTCTAATCTTGTTTGCTTTCTACTTCCCATCAAGATAAAAAGTAATTCCTCCTAAACTTAGGGCAAATATTCTGACCCTAAGGGACACTGCATGAAGATACTGCGATTATCTTTAGCCTGTAATGTATTTGTTAGGTCTGGTGTCATATGTTTCTGAGCCATCTGGTTACAATGTATTGACATAGTTTGCCTGTGTGTGTAGGTTTTGATTATCACCAGGGACAGATTTCAGTCAGGATGTATCTCAATGAAGACCTCAGTATATGAACAGTCCCAAACCACCCCACCCCCAGACTCTTTTAATAATTTCTTTGGTTTTAGTTGACCATGTCTCTTCAACAGATATAAATCTTAGTTGGGACTTCCATTTTAAAGTCTTGCTATTAAAATATTAGGTATTTATCTCAGTGCTCTAATTTTTTTTCCAGTTTTATCCACTATATCCCTAATTTTATTTTTATGTAGTATTAGTGCTTCTAGGTCAGATTTTCTGTTATATTTTTGCATCTTTTCATCTTTTTTTGTTTGTTTTTTGAAACAGGGTCTCTCTCTGTATATAGCCTCGGCTGTCTCAAAACTTACTGTGTAAATCAGAATGGCCTCAAACTCACAGAGATCCACTTACCTCTGCTTCCTGAGTATATGGGTATATGCCATGACAATTAGTCAGGTCATGTTCTGCTTTTAATTGGAACATGATATTTATTTATCTCTTTTAGGTACATTATGGCAATTTAATGCTTATATACCATATATAATAACCAAATCAGGATAAGAAGAAGCATTTTAGTCTCTTCAAACAGTAATCATTTTATATAATTGGAGTTTCATACTCTTATAATCATTTTGAAATCTACCATAAATTATCTTAATGGACAGATATTATACTTAAGAAAAGCTAGAAGTAATTCTTCCAGGCTTACTGTGCTTTGGTAGCCTTTATTAAACTTCATTTCATCCCTCCGTGCTCACACACATGGTCCTCTTCCCAGTTTCTAATGAGCACTGTTGAATTCAGTTTAATCCATGAGACTGACGTGGCTCCACATAGAAGTGGGAGTATTCCTTTTGTTTGTCTCACTTCAGTTAACATAGTATTTCCAGGTCTATCAGGTTGCTATAAATAATCTGTTTCCCTCTTTTGATGATTGAATGATGGTCTATTGTGTGTCTATATGACACAAGCTCCTTATCCATTCATCACCTGAAGGACACGTGGGTTGTTTCCATACTTTAGATATTGTGAATAACTGTGCAGTAAACATGGAAGTATCTTTATGGAACGATGATTTTATTTCCATGGAATTTATATTCACTAATGGAATTACTGGGTCTTATAGCATTCTACTGTCAATTTTTGGAAGACTCTCAATATTGTTTTTCATAAAGGCCATGCTAGCTTACATCCCTACCAACAGTCCACGAGAGAGCTCTTTTTCCCTCATCTGTTGGGGGATATTCGATCACACTGTGAACCTCGCATCTGAATTTGCATTGATTAAATAAAATTAACCGTGGGTCAGGAAGCTGAGTTAGCAACTAGTTGACAGACTATAACCATAGAGCTGCAGAGGACATTTGAAAGAGAGACACAGGAAATAGTAGGAAGGGATTTAGAGCAGCACAGGTTTTTTTTCCTGGTTTGCTGGAGCAGAAACACAGGTCTTTCAGATACCAACAAGGAGAGAGGGGGTTAGCTAGTTGTAATTCAGCCTCTTTGAGCTTGCAGGTTTTCACCCCAACCTTTGAATCTCGAGTCTTATTTATAAATAGAACCATAGAGTTTTAGCTAAAGCTACTTCTAGTGGCAGCAATAGGGCCAGGAACTGTGGGGACAGAATTCCCGCCAGGCTGTGGTCCGAGGGGCAAGTTCACTGCTAGAGAAGCAGGCTGGTAATGGCAGAGTCACAACTGCTGGCTGAAATAGCATTAGATTAAAGCACAGCCATTGTGCTGAAATTAAAACAACACTTATCCTCACAAAATTTGTGAATTTTTATCTATTTGATGATAGCTGTTCTAACTGCAATGAGATGATGTGTCACCGTAGTTTTGACTTGCATCTCCTGATGATTAATGAAGCTAAGTATTTCTTTATACCCTTGGAGATCTTTGAGTTCATTCTTCTGAGAAATACCTATTTTCTTTTTAACATCTTTCATCGACTGTTTTGGAAGTGTAGCAGTTGTTTCTGGTTTTGGTTTGATAGGGTGTTTTGCTTGCTATTCAGTTTTGATATCAATATTTTTGAGTTTCTTTTATATTCTAGACAGCAGTCCCTTGTCATGTGAGTTGTTTAAGAATATTCTGTAGCCAGCACTGGGGAGGCAGAGGCAGGCAAATCTCTGTGAGTTTGAGGCCAGCCTGGTCTACAAGAGCTAGTTCCAGGACAGGCTCCAAAGCTACAGAGAAACTCCACCTCGAAAAAAACAAAACAAACAAACAAAAGAATATTCTGTAGGGTACCTCTGAACTTCCTTTATTTTACAAGTTTCTTAGATTGATGTCATTACATTTGTCCATTTTTACCTTTGCTATCTATGTCTTTGTGGTCCTGTCTACAAAATTGCCTATTCCAATGTCTTGAAATAGTTCTCTTTTTGCAATAATTCATACATAGTTTTAAATTTTAGATCTTTGGATGATTTTGAGTTGGTTTGTGTCCACGCTGAAATGAAGGAAACTATTCTCATTCTGCACCTGCGTATGTTGCCAGAACCAATTACTGAAGAGACTGTTTCTTTCAACTGGGTGTTCCAGTTGTTAAAAACCTGCTGGCAGATTGAAAATGGTTACATTTCTTGGTTCTTACTCCATTAGTATTTGCATCTATTTTTATGCCAGAGCTCACTATTTTAGTAACTGAAGCTCTGTAGTATGTTTTGCAGTCAAATACTATATTAATTCCAGCCTTTGTTTGGATTTTTGTTTTTCAGATGAAAATCGTTGGCTATTCTGGACCTTTTGTGGTTACATATGAAATTAAGATTTCTTATTCTATTTATAAGAAGGAAGTAATTGGTACTTTGATGAGAATTGCTTTGAATAACATTGTCATGTGCATAGTACTAATTTCAGTAATTCATGAACATGGGGTATCTTTCCTTTTTTTTGAGTGTTCCATAATTTCTTTTATCAATGTTTTCTCATTTTCATTGCAAAGATGTTTCAATTTTTGATTAAATATATTTCTAAATATTTTTGTAGCTCTTGTAAATGATGTTTTCTTAATTTTGTTCTTGACAAGTGTTTTGATTTTATTTTACAATCCTACTACTAGGGATTTAGGGATTTCAAATACAGAAATAATATTAAATTCCAGAAGCCTGTTAACATTTACTTTATCTGAAACCATCAATGTGTTGGGACAACTCTGGAGCTCTTGTAACCCAAGTGCTGAGTGAATGGATTCAGATTATCTTCTGGGTCATCACTGTGTAGAAATCCACTGAACCTTTTACAAAAGCAGCTTCTCCCTAGAGGCATTTCCATATTCACTAACAATAGATACACCTTCCAATTGTAGAGGATACCTCAAGAACCACAGAGAAAATAATAGTCAGACATAGAGCGCCTTTCATAATCTCACTCAAGTTTTCTGTCTTTAATAATACTTTAAGTCTTAAAAAGACAGCTCTCTGACATAAGCTTTCTAGAAAGCTGTCCAAAGGCTTTACTTCAGGTACATTATAACATTTATAATGTATTATAATTTCTAATACATAACCAAATAACCAAACCTGATTCTGATGCAGTCATTCTCCTACATCTAGGATTTAAAGCTAAATATTCTATGCAGGCAGCAATCACCAGTTTCAACTTAATGGCAAAAAATTATCAAGAGTAATTTACTCATTACTTAAAGACTTTCAGTGAGTCTGTAGACACTCAGATGCCAACTATACTACTCAGAGAGAAATTCTGGAGCAGTTTTGGGTCTTCATATGATGGCTCTCCACAACAACAACAAAGAGAAATTATTAAACTGAATTACTAATACACCCATCTTCAGTGAGCTGAACACTTAGTCTATGCAGACTTTTCTTTCAATGACTGCCCTTATGAGTCCATGTCTGTGTGTGCAGTAAAATTAAGATTAAAAATACATCTGAGTAAATTGCAACAAAATTCATAAATATTAAAATTATAATAAGCTATATTTAAAATATATTAGTAGAGGTCTGGGAAATATCTCAGTCAATACAGTGTGTGTTTCACAAGTCTAGGGAGCTGAGTTTGGTCTCTAGAGTCCTTGTTAAAAATTCAGGCCTGGTGAATTGGGCTATAATGCCAGCGGATGGAGAAAAGAGGGTACCTGGGGCTCACTGAGCAGCCAACCTACCACACATAATGAGTTCCAGTCCAATGAGAGACCCTGATTCAAATAAATAACAACTAATAAATGGTGGGAGGTACATAAGGAATGAAACCCAAGGTTGCCTTCCTATATACGCAGCACAAATGCATGCACAAATGCATGCACACATAGCCTTGCACACATGTGTGACTCATGCATGTGCATTCACACAAAGTTATAGACTAGTAGACTTTTTGGTAAGACAGCCAACTTAGAAGATGCTTCCATGTAATATGTCAAGAAAAGAAAGAATTCTGCCTTCCAAAGAGAAAGAAATACCCAGCTTTAAAATCCACAGAAACAACAAGACAGCCAGGAAATACAGGGAAACAAAAGAGCAAAGCATCAAGAAGTCAGGTTGAAAACTGGTCTATCCACGTGGTGCCCATGTGGTCCATAAGGAGAGCAGAAGCTCCCTCAGCAGTGCCGCATCGAAGATGAAGAGACATTTGTTCAGGCTTTCCCAGGAAAACTCACACAGCATAGTCCTACTCATAATGCAAATCTGCAACTCATGAGCCTCAAAAATTAGTGGTAGGTCTTGTGGAAATGGTGGTTTCTCCAGGGAGATGGATCAATTGAGACTAGAGAGTTTAAAGGGCAACGGTCCACTTTTGTTTTAAACCAAGCTATTCTGCGGGCCTGGGAACAGGGAACAGTCAAAAATCAAGTTGCTTTAATTCAGTGGCTATAAACCCAAGGTGAGCAACAGCCCTACAAACCAGTTACAGAGAGTGTGAAGGCTGGCCAGCAGGGAAGTGTATACAGGGGACGTTCGTATCATCTTAGTGCAGACCTGAACAACTAAGGATAACCAGGGTGTGAGAGCTCTGGGACAGAAGACAACAGACAGCCTGATCTCTGAAGCCACTTCTCACCTTCACTCACAGAGAGTCCAAAAACTCTGAGGCTCTGGGAGACTGCTGGTTGCCCACAGCATCATCTCTCCCGTAGGTGACTGATGCTAAGCAGGTTTTGAGAGCATGAAGACTGGTCCCCATGTACCGAGTTCAGTGGTGGGGTTGCTTTTTCTACTCATTAATGATCTTAGAAAACTCTCTCTCAATACTCTGAACATGATTGTATTTCTGGAAGTAATCTATAGATTCAATGTAATTTCAGTCAAATCAACTTTCAATAATGTTCTTTGCAACACTAGAAAAAACAATCCTGAAATAAATACAGAAACACAAAAGACCACAAATAGCATGATGTTACTCAGAGCAACACTGGAAGCTTCACAATATTTGATCTCAAACTACACTATAGAGCCAGATTAAGAAAACAGCATGATCCTCACAGACAATGGAGTAGAATGGAGAACCCAGAAAAGAATACTCGTAGCTATAGCTATTATTGAATCATTGACAAGAGTGTGAAAATCATACACTGTGAAAAAGGCAGCCAACAAATATGTGTGGGAAACTGGACGTCCACTTGTAAAAGAATTAAACTGTATTTCCTATACTTCACAAAAAATTCAAAATGGATTCATGACTTTAATGTAAAAAGATAAAGATTTGAAAATTCTAGGAGAAAATATTTCAAAATATAATCATAAATATGAACTTTTTGGAAAAGACCCCAACAGTGTAGAAAAGAATACCAAGAATCAACTAGTAAATGGGATTGTAGGAAATTGGAAAGCCTCTGTTCAGCAGTCCGTACCACCCTAATAACACCTGATCTTGTCTGACATCCGCACTGTAGACTAGAGAACTTGAAAACATCAAAACACACAGGGACAATTTATATAGGCTCTTAAAATGGACATCTGCCACTAGCAGGTCCAGTTACGATTTCAGTAATGCTACCTATTTCTCTTAGAGATATTTTAGTTTCTAGTTTAGTCACTTTTAAACATATGAACATCCCAAGCATTCTTTCATCCAAAGATAACTGTTTGGGTAGAAACTGTAACTCTTACATGGCACCTTATAAAGAGAGAGGATGAAGAACGAAGATAGAAGGACACCACTGAGTAGAAGTTGCTAGAAGCATAGTACCTTGCACTATGAGGAAAACTGAAGCTGCTGCTGATCCACCTTCATTGGAAGCCATACAACGGTACTCTCCAGCATCACCAGTTTTCACACTCCTCAGCTCCAGTGAGAGGTTGGCCAAGGTCCTAATTCTTGCTGAGTCGGCTAGTCGGACATCTCTGCCACTCCTCTGCCATGTTAGATTATAGTCCACAGCACTGATGACAAGACATGCCAAAACTGCTCTTTCTCCAGGAGTGACTGTAACATTATTAGGCACTTGGATGATCGGAGGGGGCTCTGTGTGAAATCAGAAGACTCAAATCAATACACCTAAAATCAACTTCGCTCACTTATACATGGGGCTTAAAAGCTGTGTATATATAAATGTGTATTGAAAAATACGTCAGGGCGGTTTCAGTATATAACAGAAATTGTTGACTAACGCCTATGTCAATGAGACCCCAAAATTATCAACTAGTTATAAGATACTTTAAAAGGCAACATACCTGCACATATCAATTTGAATCTCTAAGTTATAAATGTGAGAGTCGAATCGGCATAGCAAAAAAAATACAGCTGAAAGGACGTAGGATTACAGAATGAAGCAGATTTTTTCATTTGTTTTTGATAAAAGTAGCATTTATTGGTTGTTTAAATTTAAAAACAGATACTGAGTGATTTAAAGAGCATAGCACCCAACAGGTGATAGACATGGCAAGACATAACACCATCACCTTTCAAATGGGTTGCACTCTTAGTAAGAAGAAAAAATACAACAGTAGAGTGAGATGAACACTCTCCTAGCAAAGATGAGGAGCAATTTCATCTTAGAAGGCTGAGTAAATGGCAGGGATAGAGACTTTAAGAACACAGGAAGGCTTAGATAGGATTGTGTCTTCAAGAAATGACAGGGAAACTACACCCATGATACCTGAACAATATGGCTGCCTAAACAAGACCTGAATAATGGCAATATCAATAGATAGGTTATTGTGGAAGGCAGAAACCACTGGGTCCGATCCCTGGAAAAAGAACTGCAAGCAACCACGACTGATAGATGAAAAATTAGCCGCCTCCTGGTGATGAATCTCCTAATTGGTTATCCAATATAAAGTAGTCAACCCTGAAATCATATCCAACTTCCGAACACAGCTCATGTCTTTCTTCTGCCCTCATTTGCTTACAGGTGCTTTTCCCTAGTGAGCTCTAATAAGACTCTCACAGCATGCTACACCTCACTTTATTTCCTCTTCAATAAGAGTAAAACAAGTGAAATGAAATTTTAAAAATAGTATGTGTGAGCCAATGAAATTTGAAATAACGAGATATTTATTATGTATTATTATGTATTATATATGTATTATTATATATTATTATTTTATATATTATTATGTGCATTGTTATATTATATGTATAATTATATTGTATACACATATATTTTATATACTGTATGCATATATTATATATACAATTATATTGTATACATATATGTTATATGTATAATTATATTGTATACGTAATATACAAATATTTTTCTCTCCAAACTACTAGGGCACAATTACATAAATTGTGAAGATTGTGCACATTAACATATTTGAACATATGTAAGTACATATGGGGATAGGAAACTAATGAGAAATTTTATATCTGCTTGTAGAGAAGGCTAAGGCTATATGTTACTAGAAATTATCTGTGCCTAGAGCATAAGGAACATGCATCATTAAGTAATACCAGGATTTAAGGTGGGATATAGTGACCAGAGAAGGAAGCCCAGCCACAGAGGCAGGAAGCACAGCATGCATAGGCTGGGGGTGTAAAGCAAACAATGTAGATGAGGTCAGGTGACCACGGGTCTACCCTTCTGCATGTATCTCTTCCATATGTCTGTCTGACCATCAATGAGTCGATTGCTCCCTCTGGGTTTCTGCTACTTTGGCTATCAACGATGAGATGTTATAAGATTTTTCCAAGTCTTTCCTTGTTCTAAAAGAATATCCTATTATCTTAAATTAAGATTTACTTTCACTGGGGACAGAGAGATGGCTCAATGTGAAGAGCACTTGCTGCTATCACAGAGGACTTGGGCTGGGTTCTTGACACACACATAGTGGCCCGCAACCATTTGTAAATACAATTCCAGGGAATCCAATGTCCTCTTCTGGTCTCCCCAGCCATTAACATGCATGTGGCACACGCAGAAACATGCCAGCACAACCTACACATAAATAAAACAAATAAGTGTTTCTAATTTAAAAATACTTCCTTTTGCTGGCATGCCTTGACAGGATCTCTGTTTAGAATTTCACTTAAACCCAGAATTTCAGTATGTGTATGGATTTTTTTATTAATAAAAATTCAATACAGAAAATCAATATGACTGTAATAGTATTAAACTTAACCCTCCAAATATCATTCTGAAGGAGTAAGTTTTGCACAGTTGTGTAGTTTCAGTCATTGTTACATCCATTTCTAATTAATAAATGATTTATAATGCCCATTTTGTATTTAAGATGCAATAAATGCCCATCTTCTCTTTCAAACAATCAACAACCACCATTAGAAAAGAACCCCAAATTCCTGAAAATGTCAAGTCAACAAAATGCTAAAAAAATAAATGAGGAACCCTGTTGGTATAAGTCTAACTTTTCTTCAGATGTCTAGTGGATATACCAACTATGGTGTCACGAGAACATCACTATAACGTTCATTTCCTAATTCTTCTTTATAAAAACATGAGACCGGGATGGATAGTTAATCAGCACCTAATTCTGAGATTTGGATAAATAATACAGTATGGTGGCTGAGCTGGGACCTTATCGTAGGCAAAGGGAAACTGAGAAGTAGGTGAAGGCTAACGGCCAGGATGTTAAGCAATAGTTATCCTTGTACATGCCCGCTCTTTCAGTCCCCAAGGAGCTCTTGTATGTTACTCCTACTCTTAAAGCCATCGCCATTACTCCTGATGCTTTCTGACCTTCTCTCAGGAGTGACTAAATGGAAAGAATTCCTGGAAGTTCTCCTGGGAACAGTCCTGCTCCCTAGTTATGCCACTGACCGGCTGGCACAGAGGACTAGTAGTAGGACATGTGCCACGGAACCAACAGGAAGTTACTGGCACCACTGAGCCAGCTTCCTAACACTCAGCTCACACATTCTTAATGGCATCTCCCAGTTACTTAGCAAGATGCTCTGTCAACTCCCTCCAGCCTCTTTCCCTCCTGCCCTTCTCTTAATTAACATAGCTGGGAAGACTATTCGAGTCCTCAAGTGTTTGCGTTCCCAGAAGCTGAGGAATGTTGACATAATTCCAGGGCTTTTCATAATTTCTGGAGATGAAGAAAATGAATCGTTTGTGATGTCTGTCAACTTGCTAAGTTACTTCAGAAGACAATCTTTTTTTCTTCCGAAGAATAAGAGAATGCAAATAGTTTTACTGAAAGAACATGCCTGCCTGATTTACGTGCCCCTCTTTCCAAGTGACTCTTAAGACACAACCAAGCCTAGGATTCTAAACCATCGTCTAATTAAAACATCTTTTCTGTCTTAAATTATATCAGGAAATACGCACTGAAAGCAGAAACAGGCTCTGTTGCGGCTTCAGCAGCCATGACACTAAGCTAGGGTCAGACTAGGATATTATTAAGTGCAGAGCAATGCAAGATAGTTAAAATGAAATTTCTGAGCTCTGGATATAGATCACGGGCAGAGTGATTGCTTAGTGTTTGCCTATGTGAGACCTTGGTTTCAATCCCCAGTCTCTCTCTCTCTCTCTCTCTCTCTCTATATATATATATATATACACATCAGTTATAATTTTAGGAATAAATTTATATATATATATATAAATTTATTCCTAAAATTATAATTGATGTGATCCTGATCATTGATTATATATCACAGTTTTCTCCTCCTAATTATTCTGGAAAAATTAAAGGGCAATGTTTTTACAAACAGATTTTATCCTATAAAATATTACATATTGTGCCTCCCATCTATTCACAGGAATTGGCTATCTGAATGCAGAATCACTAGCATCACATTTGTCCCTCTTTACCCTATATTGTGTCCAATAAAGCTCTGTGTTCCCAAACAATTTGCAGTTTCATCATGGTAATTTGGAGGTCAGAATCTATCCACAAAAACGCTGATTGATTACATGTGCACACATGAGAGAAAGAAAACGTTTATTCCTCTTGTTACCCTCAGAATCGATCAATTCTCCAAACCACATTTTCCCTAAGGGCAATGCCATGTGGCTACTGAAGTAGTTTGAATAAGAATGTCCCCCACAGGCCCACTTGGTGACCGTTTTAGGAGAATTCGAAGTCTGGGCTTGTTATAGGCAGTGTGTCATTGGGAGTGAGCTTTGAGAGTTACAGGACTCTTGTCATTTCAGGTTTGCCATCTGCTGTATGCTTACAAGTTCATTGAGCTTTCCCCTGCCCTGCCACCACACATGCCTCCCCACCAGAAGTTTCTGGAACCATGAACCCAAATAAACTATGGTGTTAGCAACAGCAACAGCAATAACATCAGTAAGCCTGGAAAGGTGGTTAAGTTGTTAAGAGCATGCACTGTGTTTAAGCACACCAGAATTAGGCTGTCAGCACCTAGGTTGGGGAGCTCACAACTGTATGTTACTCCAGTTCCTAGGGATCTGATGCACCTGGCTTTCTCTGCACTCTCTCTCTCTCTCTCTCTCTCTCACTCTCTCTCTCACACACACACACACACCCATCTCCCCCCACACACATATAATGAAAATATAAAAATAAAAATTTAAATGATAAAAACGATAACTATCTCTCTATTAAGTGCTTCTACATCCCAAGCTACCTTCTAAGCACCCTGAATGCACCACAAACATTGATCAGTCTTCCATAGGATAGACATTCCTCTACTATTATTATCCTTTTAATGTTAGGGAACTAAGGTATCAATCAAGTCCTTAAAGAGTGGTACAGGAAAAGATACAGAGGCAGAATGGTGGGAAGTCGACACCTGAGTTCACAATGTTGTAAAGTAGATATATAATCACAAATAATCATGAAGAGAGCTGGATAAACTTAGGAGTCCATCAACATCTCATTTCCATAGGGACAGTTACCTGAAACATCAAAAAATGTCTGTGCCCGTCCAGTCCCCGCACTGCTCACAGCAATACACTCATAGAAGCCTTCATCAGACAACGTGACCTTTCGGAAACCCCAGTTCACATTAGCAGATTCTCTGGGGACAGGAAAAGAGAAAGCTTTTAGTATCTGTCAAACAAGAGAAAGCCGAAAGCAATGATCAGTGATCTGCTTTTGAATAACTTTTTCCAATGAACGATGTAAACAAAATCTGTTGTGAAAACCACAGATTAAATTTGAACTTAAAATTGCACACCTTTTGTATTTTAAACATAATTAGGCTTCTCTATTCTGAGCAAAAATATATGAGGACAATAAGTGGTAGCAATGAAAATTCATCTTTAGTATATTTTTTCTGGCTATAGAGACATACTTGAGTTGACAAACACTGACGAAATTTCTCCCGTTCCCTGTACCTTTCAGTTTGGAGTTGAGAATACTGATCAAAACTATGGCACAAGGTAATTTACAAATGTGAGGATAAGGCAGCAGCTTTTTACTCGAGGAAGATGTGTTTCCCTTAACTTTCTTAAGTAAGTTACATCTAGAGGTATATATTACATCTGGTTTAGCCTACACATAAGCATGAGTGAGAAAATTGAAAAAAAATACGTTAGTTCTCTAGACAAACTCATGCATCTATCCATCCATTTAACAAATATTGATTCATTCACCGCTGAAATTACTTCTCCTTATCTGGGACAGTCTAAAAAGTAGATATGAATTATTGTTTTAAAAAGTCCAAAGTATACAAAAGTCGGCCTTATCCTTTAAAAATGTAGTTTAAATAAAAATATTTTTACATATCTCTATCTTATCTATTGCTATTCATAATTTTTTGTGGAAAAAATGAAGATATGTGCAAAGTATAAATACTTCCACAGAAAGGCAGGTGGTGAAGCACACACCTTTAATTCCTACACTCAGGCAGAGGCAGGCAGATCTCTGTGAGCTCAAGGCCAGCCTGGTCTACAAAGTGAGTTCCAGGACAGTCACAGATAAACAGATAAACTGTCTCGGAGAAGAAAAAAATAGATTTCCTCAGAGCCAAGCAAAACACTGCTTACTGACTTCTGATTGTGGTTTAGGCTCCACATCTCTCTCCGTCCAGACATAACTTAGCAAAGCAACCATGAGTAGCTTACTGAGCTCTGATTTCATGTTCAGTCCTGGCATAGGATTTAGAACAGTGAGGTAAGCATAGGTTCCTATCAGCAAGAATGAGAATACCTACGCAGCCATTGTTCTGTGCACTATCGCAGCTTAGGATACTTGAGCTAATGTTTCCTGTCCGCTCTGTGTGAACTGTGTACCAATGATCCTTTCTTCTAGTTTTAGAAAAAAGAAGAGTCTCACTTAACTGTGCACTGCCCTGGACACTCAAACTGGGTCTCAAACACTTTACAGCAAGGTACCAAGCGCAGATTTACAGATGCCCTTCTCTAGGAGATGTACTCATAGGAAGGTAATAGTTTGGAATGCTCACATCTTAGGTACTTTTTGCAATGTCTAGTTCAGAGCTATACAAATATTAGGATTCATCAAACCTTGGATTTATGGAAATTTTGAAACAGAAAATGAAAATTCATCTAGCCCCAAGTCCTTCATTTTAAAAGAAAAGTTGAATGACAATCATTTTGTCTAAGGGTACATAGTCAGTTTACTAATTAAGAATACTCTTCAGAGCAATACTTGACTCATAGTCCTCTTATTTAGGAACCTGCTACAAGAAGGCAAAGCAACAGTTTTGAGACACAGTCTTACTATGTAGCCCAAGCCAGACTCAAACACGCAGTCCTCCTGCCTTGGCCTCTCAAATGCTGGGATTAAAGGCAAATGCCAATGTGTTTAACTCAGTATTTCTTTTCAATGTAGCCTTCTTGGTTGACACACACATTCTAAACAACAAAATAAAGAAAAGGGTCTCTAGACACAGACTTTAGAACAGGGAAAGAGCCTGTCCAGAAGATGTGTACACTGTAAATGCAAGCTGACTTTTCTCTGACATTTCCTAATGGCCAAAGTGGCTGACACAAAAGATTAAGTCCCATAATTTATATTACTGGGAATCTATGGCAAAGGCATGCAAGTGAAGTGGGATTAGAATATCAGTCTATCATCACTCATGGCTTAATACATGTCAGCAAGGCCTGCCCCATCTCAGGGCCACAGAACTGGAAACATGAGAAAATGAATTTTTGTGGCTTACCTCCCAGGACTTGTGTGGAATCAATGAGTTAATGTTTATAAAGAATCTCAAGTGTCTTTGAAAACTGTCACTATTTAAACAGGAAGCAGAGTTATTTTATTTCATCGGCTAGTTATGTGGCCCCATCATCTGATATCCTGCTCTGTTATGTGGCTGGTTATAAAACAGGCGACTTAGTAAATCATCAAGAGGTGCTGTATGGAGCGGACAGCTGGTAGGGAATGGGAAACTTTTCAGACGCGATTAACTTTTCAGCCACAAGCATTGCTTAAAATGAGGTTATATAAATTAAGACTGTCAAATAGTTAACATCCTATAGAGCTATGTTAATATTGCATCAACAGTGTAAAAGATCGCTGAAGTTTTCACTCCCACATCGAGTCAGGCTTTGTAGTAACTCAAAGGCAATGTATTTTCCAGAAATAACTTTTCTAACATTTTTCCAAGATGTATGTAATCGTTTTTCAATAAGATTATTTATATTTATCATGTAAAAAGGTCACTCAGCTTTAGAAGGCAGAGTTGGTACCTTCTAGCCAACTCCTGTTGCCTACTTCATGTGGAATGTGGAGCCACAACATGCTCCTGGCGAGCCTTGCCAGTCTACTCTCAGCACGCAGTGAACTCACTCCCAGACCTTGTCTTCCACCCTTCTCTTCTTGGCTGGCTGGGACCCATATGCAACGGTCCCATTTCTGCCTTCCCTTTTTGGCCCAGTCTACTTGGCCCAGCCTACTTGCATTTTCATTTGCTAATGTGTGAAATTTCCCCAGGATATGTGATCTCTCTCCCAGGATCTGACCTCTCTCACCATTCTTAGAGGCTCAAATGCCTCTCACCCTGTGTTGTTCTTGTTTAGTTTATTTGGTTGATTGGCTGGCTTTTCCAGACAGGGATTCTCTGTGTATCCCTGGCTCACTTGGAACTCACTCTGTAGACCAGGCTGGCCCCAAACTCAAGAGATCCACCTGCATCTGCCTCCCAAGATCTGGGATTAAAGGTGTGCTCTGACACTTCTAGCTGCTCATCCAGTTTTGAATTTGCTACTTGAAATTGAAAAGCTACGTGTTAATAACCTACCAAGAGTTACTATTTCTAATTTATTAATTTGTGTTTTGTCATAATACCCATCAGGTTCACTTATTATATTATACTTTAATTAAAAGCCATAGACATTTTTAGCCCAAATTCAGTGAAGCTAAAGTTTTCAGGGCTCTCCTTTGCAAAGTGCCCTCTGATGTCAGCTACCTAATGTTGAGTTCATAATTCCATATTTTTTGGCTTAACTTGGGACCTTCAAATTATATAAAAAAACAGTCCCTATAAAACCCGAGTTATATGGAATGTATTCTAGAATTTATTATATCAACATAATTATTATCTGTTTCCTGTCTTCTTCCACCACAACTTGAGCTCCACAAAGGGCCCAGGCTTCTGTTTATCCTGTTCAGCACTGTATTCCAAGATGGTAAAGGAAAGAAGAGATT
Organism: Ellobius talpinus; assembly: GCA_001685095.1. Taxonomy (NCBI): domain Eukaryota; kingdom Metazoa; phylum Chordata; class Mammalia; order Rodentia; family Cricetidae; genus Ellobius; species Ellobius talpinus. The sequence continues at coordinate 36,765 of LOJH01009354.1, forward strand.
TGTCAGGGAAAGAGTACAGAATCGCATTTCTGTGCTTTTACTGAAAGGAATATTCACACACTTTAGATACTGGTCCACTCCCAGTGCAATTCCATTTCTCATGAAGCTCAAAGTAAAGGGCAGAAGACTCTCAACCGAACAGAGGATCTGGCCTGGCTGCAGGTAGTATCCTGGGGTTCTCATGGGCATTGTGACTTTGGGAGCATCTAGGAAGAAAGAACACAGGTAAGATAGTCACAGCGATAGTAAAGAGTTTCTGTGACTCCACCCACGAGCGTTACACTTGAGTGATTCTGATAAATCATCAGAATTACAACGAATCTGAATTGCTAAATTTAGTTTAACTATCTTTATGCAAATCAGATTCATTTCTGAATGTCACCATAGGCCCTCACTATGATACTCATCCCATTAAAGACTCCATTGATTTTAAAATATACAGCTTTTCCACTACCAAGCTAGAAGAAAATATCAAATGAGCTACATTATATCATTAACTGTAGAACAAATTCTTATTCCAAATATGTAAAAATACTAGAAGAATCCACATATCTTAGAACATTTTTTTCCTAAAGGGGATAATGAGAAGTGTTTTTTAAAGAATCCAACAAATTTCATGCGTTCAGTACAGGGATGAAGTCAACTCATTTGAATGCTAACATGAAGAAATCTTAAGGTTGGTTCTGTGCTCACAATTGTACAATCATTAAACAATAGCTCTTGGATTTCCAAATCTCAACCTCATACATAAAAGATAAGTTGCTGGCTCCTGCCCAGCATTATAAACAATCTCTTTGTACTTTTGTGGGGCAGGATTGAAGCTGCATGTCTAAAGCTTTATAATGGATCAATTTAAAATCTCTCAGGAAGAGATAAACAGAAACCTGATGCTTCCAAGTCATTATTACCATTACCTAGTAACCATATCTTTAGATAATGGGAGATACATCAGGAACTAGTTTAGTAATTAACCAACCAACTAATCCAACGTAGAGCCCTCACCGTTTGTTCATAGTTCACTACTATGCCTGGAATAGGTGGTGCTTGATCATTGCATGTGAATATTTAGCCAGTTTAGATAACAGGGGAGGAAAGAAAAGGTACTACAATTCCCCATTAATAAAAGTTACCAAATTCTCAAATCTATAATCAGTAAGACTGAACACAGAACCCTGAAAGTATTACTTAAAAGTTAAATATGCATGAAATAACAAATAGTGAAAAAAAGAGGCCATGAATATGAAAGAGAGAAAGAGGGGCATAGGAGAGGATCTGGAGGGAGAACAGGGAAGGGAGAAATCCTATAACTGAATTATTATCTCAAAAATAAAAGAAAAATGTTTACATAAAACAAAAACAAACAAACAAGAAGCTCCTTTTTAGAGCAAACTGAAACCACTACAAAAAGTCACAGCTGGATGTAATGTAAAGATGAATAAAGGGTAGAAGCCCAGCCCCAAGGAATACATCAGAAGCACACAGTGCCTGCAACCCAGGCTCATGTGACACCATGAAAGAATGGGTAGGAAGACTGTAAGATCCAGAGCACCAGAGAGTCTGCTGTAAGATTGTATCTCCTAGAAATGACAGGAAAGCTACGTCCATGATGCTGCAACAGTATGGCTGCCTAAACAAAACCTAAATAATGACAGTACCCATAGATATGCTAATGTAGAAGGGGAAGTCTCACTAGATCCAATCCCAAGACAAGAATTAAAGTCAGCTAATGACTACTGAGAGAAGGAGAATCAGCCTTTCCCTGGGATGAGGGCCCAATACAATACAAAGTGGTCGACTCTGAAACCATATACACAAATCAAAGCCACAATAAATGGACACAGAGTTGGTATTTATATATTAATAATCTCTGTGTATACCAATAATAATCAAAGAAAAAAGGCCATCTATTTAAGAAAAAGTAAAGCCAAACATGGGAAGGATTGGAGGGAATAAAAAAGGGGGCAGTGACATATTTATATATATTTTTGAATTTTAATAAATACTAATATATATATATATAAAATATGCCAGAATAAAAAATCAAAGTAAAGAAAACCCAAGATATCTGCATGTAATGCTCACCAACCTTGCTACAGAGTAGTAACTTGAAGATATTAACTTTTACTTTATAGTCCATTTTTTTCCTTGTGGCATAACCCCCTTAAGCTATCAACATTCCAGTGTTGAGTGAAATGTTGTCTTACCTGGGACGATGCTGGAAAAGGAAACACTCGACACTCTCTGGAAGAGATAGCCATCTTTGTCATAGCCCGTCACTTTGAGAAAGAAAGCTTCATCTGGTGGGACGAAGTCAGAAATATTCCAGATGCCGTAAGGTTTTCGATCTGGGTAATGTTTAACAGGAATAGTCTTAAGAGACCCCCCTGAGATACTCAGAAGTTCGAGGCGATCTACTCTAGCTGGACTGGAGATTCCAGTAGTGTTCAGTAGCACAAAGGTGGGGATGCCTGAAAGAGAAAGGTATTGTCATTTACAAACGGTGTGCAATTGGGGGTCACCTGAGAAAAAAGTGCTGGCTCTCTAGCATCATACACGCACTGTAGGCATGAGCACTGCACGCTGCCCTGAAACTGAGGGTCCAGTTGCAGAACTTTTCCTGCATCAAGATAGATGTTTGGGTCATTCTAACGCAATAATCTCACAGTATTTTCACTGTTCTTGTACTACTCATAACTATGAATATTATGTGATAGTTGATTATGAGGCTTCTTTTAAAGAATTCACCTTTTTAATCCTTACTAAAATTGTAACAATAAAGACAAGTTAACAACCATCCGAACAAAATTCTGAAGGTCACAATAGGCCTGAGCTTTCCCATAATGGGTAAATAAAGTAGGTACAAGAACAAGGTTTAAAAATCACTATGAGTCATCTTTGAACATAAAATAATACATAGAAGCCGGCGGTGGTGGTTCATGCCTTTAATCCCACATTTGGGAGTCAGAGGCAAGAGAATCACAGTGAGTTCGAGGCCAGCCTGGTCTGCAAAGTGAGTTCCAGGACAGCCAGGACTGTTACACAAAGAAGCCCTGTCTCAAAAAAACAAAAACAAAAACAAACAAAAAATTCATAGTACCTTTAATTTTCATCAATATATGCACTTCATCTTGACCAATAAGTTTATAAATTATTAATATTAAAAATTTGTTAAGTGCTTTTCTAAATGTAGTTAAGGCTTAGAGGCAACTGGAGGGCTCACCTAAAACTCATGTTCCTAGGCCCTCACTTCTGCAGTTTTGACTGAGAAGATTATAGCAGGGCCCAGGAGTCTTCATTTTTTAAAAAAAAAAATCCTTTGAGCTTGAGCTGCTCTCAGAGTCATTCACTGGTCTTAGATCATACTTTGCAAAACATGAAGTGGGCCAAAGAAATAACCTCAGTCATGTTAAAGAAAGATGCTGCCCTTGTCAACAGGATTGAATGCTACAGACCTACACAGTCACACCCCAGCTGAGGCACAGCTCTTCCTCACACCGATTTAAGAGCCATGTGCATACTAACCTTGCACGGGTCTGCTGATTGTTTTTTTGAAGTCCAGCGTGGGCTTTCGGGAAAAGCCAGCTCGGAAATCAATAGTGCTGAGACCAGTGATGCGAACAGAGTGTCTTCCACTGCTGGAGGTCTAAAATGTATAAGGACAAGCCTAGTCAACAGCTGGTAACCGCGAATGCCATTGGCGTGGCAAACCACAGAGTGTTTACAACTGACGTGCCAAGTCATGGCTCTGACTCAACCTAGCTGTGATTCGCTACTCAGAAATGCATAGCTTGCAATGCAGGTCTCATGTAGACTGCTCTAAAGTATAACTCAGGAAGTACGGCATACCCGGTAGTCAAAGGTAAATTTTCAGTTGCTACTAAGTGAAGCTTAGAGTAAATCTAAAGGCTCCATGAATTTCTGGACTTCCTTGTTCTCTGTTGTCAAATGGTAGATGTTCAACAGACACCAGTGAAATAAAAAACTAAAATTTCCCCAACAAAACACACTCAAGTTCAATTCTAGAAAATGTTTCCTTTTCCTTTTTTATTAATTTTAAGTTAAAATATGATTACATAAAAATTTTCCCCTTTCCTTCCCTCCCTCCAACCTTTCCCATGTATCCTCTCCCTGCTCTCTCTCAAATTTGTGGCCTCCTTTTTCTCAATCATATATATAATAATAACATTATATGAGTTGAGCAGATTGTATTTATATATTTAGAATATATATACTCTTCCATTTCTTTGCCTCTGTGACATCACTGCCAGAATAAGCACAAGAGCTGACAATTTCCCAGATATTAATTATCTGGTACTCTCAGCTTGCAGCATTCTAGCAAGGGTCCCTGGGGCTGAAATATAAATGTGAGAAAAGCACGGAGCTCACACACTGGCTACTGGGGGAGAGAGATGGAGAAGTGGGAATGCTTAATATAATGCAATAAACACGGTGATAGAAATAAACAAAAGAAAGATGAGTTAGCCTGCTCAGCTAAAGGGATGCTGCTGCTAAATACTGAATAAAATTAAGCACTGAAGTGATGAGCATGTGCATAAATAATAAATGATTTGGATTTAGGTCCCAGGGTGAGATACTAATACTGCTTTAGAGGATCTTTCCTGTGGACTCGGTATATTCAATTTCAATGGTTTATTTAATTTTATTGTGATCTTCTAAAGGAAGCATAGTCATCTGCAACATAAAGATGACAGCTTTGTGGCGCGAAGATGGTAAGCAATTTTCCCAAATGCACAAGGTTTGCTAACTGCGGAGACAGAACTCTAATTCAATGGCCAAATCTGGGCTTCTCACCACAGCATGACACTGTCTTAAGAATCAGTATTTGCTTCCTGTTTAGTTTCTCTTAAAGGAGACTCACGGATCTCTTACACCAGCACCTACACCCTATCCAGACTGTTTGAGCCCAGGACAGGTGAAGCAAAGTCTGTGTCTGGTAAAGATGGCTTTGATGCTAAAAAAAAAAAAACAGACCAGTGTCCTGCAAATTGTGAATACGTAACCTTTCCTTTAAAAGATAATATGGCAAAATAAAGGAATGGGTGGACCATTACTAGGAATGAAGGAAGATCCTGAAGGGCACGGGAGCAAGGACCATGGAGAGTTCCCGGAATGCTGGGGAGTTCCTCCTAGGACTTAAGCTCAGATCTTCCTAGCCATTCAGAGTGAATTGCAGATGAATCTCCCTGGTTTAAGAGTGATGGTTTGCTAAATACCTGCCTACCTTTAAAGCCCATTCAAGATGCTAACATGGGACATCCATTACAGACAGAACGCTACTCAATAGACACAAGTGTCATTTATTCCAAGTTCAGTGCTCCTTCAAAAGCATCAAAGATCATAGCTAGGAGTTTAGGATAACAATTTCTAGTTAGTCTTGGGCTGTAGCTTTTGTAGGTTGCTAATGATCCTTTCTGCTAAAAGAGTCAGGGAGTGTTGATAAATCTTTTTGTGGAGAAAAAAAAGAAACTCTACATTTTTGGATTTTCAAAAACATAGGTGTGTGTAGCTATCAATACAGCCTCTTGAGTTCATTTGTCAATGTGTTTATAGCTGACCTCCCTGTTAGGGAACTGATCCCTGGAGAAGACTGAGTCCCCCTCTCTCAAAAGCCATTAGTTGCCTCTAGCTCTTCATCTAGGGGTAGGGCCTTGTGAACTGGTGTTGTTATTGTACGTGTCTTATATAGGCAACCATATTATCCTGTAGAAAATGCATTCGTGTGCACTGAAAATTAATATAACTATCTAAACCAAAATATTTCTTCCAGTCATAGAATCTCAATATAGCCATGTGATATGGAATATCCTCTTCTGTGTTTAAGGGATTATCTAGGGACAGCTTATCCAAATTTTCTTAATGAAAACATACCCCAGGGGATGTGTTAAATTACAAATGATTACACTGATAATCCTAGGCTAATAGAAACATTTGTATTATCTAAATCTATTATTTAATATTGTCATAGGGAGTTTCCCTTAAGTAGAAGGAGACAAAACTTGGCCCGGGGAATTTCAGTGGTAATAGACTTATATTCTATGTAGCTATATATTAGCTACAGCTGCCTGAATGGAAAATTCATATTGCTTTTCAGAAATAAGATCCAGGATTTGTAGTTTCCATATAAATGGAAACTTGGGGACATAAAACAGCTTTCTCTCCTGTTTTTAATAAAATGTGTTCTTTTCAGTTACTTCTATTCAGAATGTTTTACCTACATCAGAGGCAAGTTAAAACATTTGCATCATTCGTATGATTAGACAAATGAGTTGACTCGTTGTCTGTGGAAAAAAGTGTTCCAAATTGGATTGGTTGAGTTGGGGATGGGATGGACAAAGAGATATCTTGATAGAGGGTGCCATTTGGGGGTTAGGTAGAAACCTGGTGCCAGGAAAACTCCCAGGAACCCACAAGAATGACCCCAGCTAAGACTCCTAGCAATAGTGGAGAAGGCATCTGAACTGGCCTTTTCCTGTAATCAATTGGTGACTACCCTAATTGTCATCATAGAGCTTTCATCCAGTAACTGACAGAAGCAGACGCAGAGATCCACAGCCAAGCATTGGGCTGAGCTCTGGCAGTCCAGTTGAAGAGAGAGAGGAAGGATTGTATGAGCAAGGCAGAGGTCAAGATCATGACTGGGAAACCCACAGAAACCACTGACCTGAACTTTTGGGGGCTCACAGACTCTAGACCAATAGCTAGAGAGCCTGCATGGCACTGACCTAGGCCTTCTACATGAGGATGTCAGTTGTGTATCTCAATCTGTTTGTGGGGCCCCTCACAGTGAGATCAGGACCTGGCCATGGCCCCTGAGCTGACTTTTTGGAACCTTTTCCATATGCTGGGATGCCCCTCTCAGTCTTTATGCAGCGGGAGGAGTTTGGTGCTGCCTTAACTTGATAACTTGATAATTTTTTTCTGTAATAACCCAATGAGGATCTTATTACTCCAGAGTCAATGTGGAATATTCCATGTTTTGTTGACTCCATGGGAGGCCTGCCCCTTTCTGAACCGAAGAAGAGTGGTTGGGGGTAGGGGTAGATGGGAGGTGAGGGAGGGAACAGGACAAGAAGAAGGAGGGAGCACTGTGGCTGATATGTAAATTTTAAAAAATTTAATAAGAAAAATGTGCCCCAAAACATCACAGTAGTGTTTGCATGATAAAGAACAAAAGAAATGAAAAGGCCACTCCAGTAGCATTTAAAGAAGGGGTACATTAAAGTCCCCCATCCCAATTCATGAGCTGTAGACTGACTAAACTGCCACTTTCTTAGATACCATCAGAGCAAACATTAATTTTTATTCATAAATATTTACATAGTTTTTGTTTGGGCAATGTGGCTTCTCTGGTGATTAAACTCTAATCACAATAACTAGAAAGAAAAAATCTCTACAGAAATAAATATGATACAAGAGAAAAATTAATCAAAGAACAGTACAGACAGCCAGAAGTAAAAGATGGTATTTTAGGCCACATTTGACAAGACTTGATGAAAGTGCTGGCATCTGAGTCAAATCTTGGGGGATAGTTACAAGTCAGAGTGAAAGGAAAGGCATTCTAGGGAGAAGAAACTGCTGGAAGAAAAAAAGAAAGAAAAAAAGCAGGGTGTTGCAGTGGCAGAGGATTAAAGAATCCTAATAGGCAGACCTCTATGAGTTTGAGGTCAGCCCAGTCTATATAGTGAGTGCCAGGGTAGCCAGCCCTACGAAGTAAGACCATGTCTTGAAATCAAAACAAAAAGCATGAGGCACAGCCAGGTGGGAATAACGGGAGCAGCTTAGAATTAAATAATAAAATTTGACTGGAGGGTCAATGTAAGAGATACAAGATAACCAGAAGAGTGGTCGAGGCCAAACCACAAGGTCTTCCAACATCTTATGGTCATAAAACATACTGTTTTTCATACTTGGACTAAAGTGTTATTTGAAACATTTCGAAGTCATTATTAATTCGCCTGATAGAGCAGACATTTTCCAGATAACATAGTGCGAAGGAGATAGCACGCAGGATACACTATCTAATCTCACTTCTCTTCTTGAGAAAGCACACATGTAGAACGCTTGTCATTCACCAGCTGTCTCAAAGGGAGACCCAATGTCAGTAGTAATATTTATGTCAGTAGATATAAGTCTATTTTTAATCATGCTGATACATTCTCCTGGCATTTCATATAGGAGAAGAATAATTTTATTGTCTGTAAGTTGCACTTCAAGGCTTATGTTTTGCTTAACTGTAAACCAGAAATGGTGTTGAGCAGCAGGCAGTGGGGGTTCTTTGGTGAGAATTAGAATAAATTTCGGGCAATGTGATAATAGATAACTGTGCCTTTTTAGCATTCTCTTAATTATAGGAGACTGAGCATAGACATTTGTCTAAACAGAGGTTTCACTGCCTCATCATCTTCTTCTCCCTCTCTTTGCTTACAGGCTAACCCTTAGAACACCCCCGCTTTAATGATCAATTAAGTGCTCATAATGCACACTGAGCAGATAGTATGAAATGTGGCCAAAAGCAAACACTAAAAATTGATGACTGAATAAATAGACATGTCAAGCACAAGACTAATTGCAGTCATGTCAGATCATTCCTCTAGGCGAGAGATTTACTAGAGGAAAAATCACTGGTAGTGATCCAAATTGTCTAGGAACAAGTTCAAATGCCCCAGAATAAACTCCTAATAAAATGGTATCTCTTGCATATATCTTCCAGTCAACAATGGACAGCTTATTGTTATGATTCAGAAAGTGTCAACAGAATACCTGACTGCCAACTTAGGGCACTGCTAGCTTAGGTCAATGAGGGATACAGAGACTAGATAGATTCTCATAGTTCTTCTTCCTACTGTGGCAAAAAAAAAAAGACTCAACCTGAGTCACGTTTTGGGCACATTGATCAAAATAACGCCATGTTTATTCAAAATACCACAGTAGAAAGATACTTCATTGCTGCCATCAAGGAATCCAACATATACTGCATGCCTACTATGTGCAAGGAACTGAGTAAATAGAACAGGTGTGACCATTTATGATCCATTCATTGATATATTGCTAGGTTGTATTTACATTGCCTGTGCCTGTGTACTCTCACTAAAGATTGTCTATTCCCCAAATCTGTTCTACCCCTTATGGCCTCCCTGCAGGGCATAGAACTCTGAGAATTAAGAAAAGTCTGGCACTTTAAGGGAGTTACCCTGCAAACTGTAAATTCTTAAAAGGAGAAAATTAATGTACATATTCTTTGAAACTCAAAAATCTGCCTGGCATGGAAAGTCCTCCTTGAATTCCTGTGCTGCTCCATCCAACATGCTTGTACATTCACAGCACCCTGTAATTTGAATGGTGGTCCCATGAAGTTCATTTTATTAGGTAGGGAAGTTGAGGTGAAGAAAGAGAAAAACGTTGTTGTAGGTAGGCTCACAAGGACTATGGAGCAAGGGGTTTGTTGGTAGCTGCTCAGGGTGTTTCTGGGAAGAGGGAAAAGTGTGCAGGAAAACACACCGAGGAGGCGAACTCTGCTAAGCCCGCTCCTATGGTGAGCATTTGCAGTGATTTTATGCCTTTTTAGTCTGAAAGCTGTTTCTGAGACGTGTAAACGCCTCGGCAGAACAACCTTTTCCTGTTCTCAGGGAAAGCCTTTCACACGTAAAAACACAGACACCTGAGCTGGAAGGAGGCCAGAACATAATGGAAAGTCTGAGAAACATGGGCAATCACTCAGATTGCCCACCACAGCCAGTTACACACATAATCCACAACAACAACAACAAAAATCTCTGATTTATAGTGTCTCAAATTTTGGCTGTATGTTACTTTCTTGCCTCCATTTGACTATATATCCCTTCAAATAACTCAAGAAAACAAATTTTTAACTAAAGAAAATAATGACTGTATATCTAATAAATAGTAGCAGCCTTGTAAGAGAAAGTGCACTATTTCTTATATATGAGCCTACTTTCATCTCCGCCCAGTCCTGTAGTGAAAAGAACTACCACCTTCATGTGAGACAGGAGGACAGCAAAGAATATCAAAGTTCTGGCTGCAAGTAGTCCAGCCTGTGAATTTTGCTCAATCCCAGGCAATTCCAACCAGAGCCCACAGTCCTATTGTTCTCCACTGGCTGTATGTCTGCTGATTTTGGAAGCAAGAAATGGATGGTACCATTAGTTTACAGATTTGGTGACAGGAAAACTGCCCAAGTATTTTAATTCTTGTTCCAGAACATCACTGATGTTCATAGCCATCAAAACAACGCCACCAGCTCATGTGCTCAAGACCTCCCACACATGGACTTTCATTAAAAGTCTTCCTCATGATTGCAAGAATATATAAATAAGCTACTTTATATACTTCATAACACACGCCAACTTAAAAATAAAATAGCAAACAGACTGGGAAATAACAATACCTTCACCGTCCACATTCCAGCTTCCGGCTCTTTGACATTCACTACTTTGGCAGAGTTATGGATATTTAACAGCTCATTCAAGCCAAATCCCTTTTTTATCAGCTTCCCTAAAAGACAAAACAAAGGTAGAAAGCGTAATTTTTCTTCCTGGTAAAGAAATCAGGCAATTTCACATAAACAAGCTTCAGAGTATCATCAGATTTCAAATAACACAAATATTTTTTTTACTAAATATGTGCATATATTTTTAACAGATATCTGTGTCCATAGCTCAAAATATTCTTTTATTTGTATCCAAAATATAATTAATTGTAGGCATCTGGACATTGCAACTGAAGTAACAGGTCCTCATTTGTTATGTGTCTGCTAGTAAAGTGAGAATAGCAATTGATAAACTGTCATCTTATTTCTAAAGCCAGCCTAGAGAACAATTGCCATGTTACTAGGACTTTACACGCAGTCACCAGAGACACAGAGATTGCATAGAGGCAGAACCCAAACCAGGATACTGGTCTTTCTGGAGGTCAGTGTAGGTGTTACTAATGTGAGCACCCTGAGCAAATCTCTGCACAAAGTGCAAGACCTTAACCAGTTTTCCACTGGTGCAGGGGAAGACTGTCTTTTGAAGGATAATTGAAGAAAAGCATTGTAACAAAATGCATCTCCGTTCTGCCTAAAATTTACTCCAATAACTACTAGTTGGGATCTAAGAAGAAAAAGAAATAGAATGGAACGGGGCCCTAGGTTTTCACCTCTGGCTTCCCAGTGGTCTATTTACTCGGGTATGTATTTTAAATAATCAAATGATTGACTATCCTTGTGAGCCCAGAGGATCTTTAAAGCAGTAGGAACATGACGCAATGCGTGCAGCTTTCCGGGGCAGCGTGGGAGCTATTACAGTAGGCGGAATGTGGCTGCAGCAGGCAAACACACTGCTGAGGCCAGCTCTCCACAAGCCTGGAGAAGGAGGTTTTACTTCTTCGTAAATGTCACTGTTTTGCTAGTGTGGGTGAGGAACTCTGGGCAATATTTCATAGGCTTACAGGGATTATTTCACACTCTTAAAAGAATACTTGCTTCTATGATGCAAATAAAAATGTGGTTTCCTCCTCTGCATTTGTAAATACTCATGAGCAGAGAAAGGTACACGCTAGACACCAAAGCTACCATAGAAAGAAAACCATGAGAACCAGCAGGTACACGTAGTTCAAATGCGAGAGAAGCTGAGCTTCCTTCATTTTCGGGTTTGCTTTCTTAGTGTGAGTCTCATTGTTTTCAACCAGCAGTAGAATCAGGAAAATCTCGTCAGAAAATACAAGTGAGGGAAAAGTAAGTTAAAACTTTCATCTGCCTACTAAGAATAGAATTTCTTTTGGCAGCAGTGGGGATTAAGGCGAGAATCTTGTACGGATTAGACAAGTACTCTGCCACTGAAATTTAACACCGGCCTAAATTTTATGAATTTATTTATTTGTGCATGTGTGTGATGTATGTATATGTATGTGTGTCGTATTTGTATGCATGTGATATGTATGTGTGTGGGTGTGGGTGTATGAGATGTATAGGTGTGTGTGGTGTGTATGTGAGATGTATGTGGGGGGTGTATGAGATGTATATGATGTGTGTGTGTGTGTGCGCACGCGTGTGCATGTGTCTGAATGTGAACACAGGCACACAAATGGAGTTCGAGGTCACTTCAGGTGTCTGCCCCAGCCTTTCCCCTTGATATTTTGATGCAGGGTCTCTCGTGTTATTTGCCACTGCTGGCCATGTCCGTCCCCCTGGTTTTCAGGTGCCCTCCTCTCTGCCTCCCATCCTGCCCTGGGAGTTCTGGGGTCGCAGGCATGTGCTACCACACCGAGCTCATTTTGTAGGTTCTAAGTATTCAAACTCAAGCCCTTGCGCTCTTATAGCAAGCACATCATCCACTGAGCCATCTCTCTCAGCATTAATGACTTTCAGGTACTAATGTTCTTTAAAATTAAACCTTTCTAGAAAATGACAGTGAAAAGTTATTTTCAGGAATCGTTATTTTAGTGATTCATTCGAAAAATTAACATAGAATGTTAAATTTTACAGAAAATTACTATAAAACATATACAAATTAAAACATTGACCTGAGGACATATTTCAGAGGTAAGGCACTAAAGAAGCATGTATCAGATCCTGGGCTCAACCTCCAGTCCCGAAATAATGATACTTAGGACATTATTATATATAGTATTACATAAATTACCATAATACAATATTTAAATATTTTTTCATGTGGCTAATTTAACTACAATAAATTTCAGGACTGTAATTTGTTTAAATATAAGAAATCTTAACCTGTTAATTCTCATGTTAATTCAGAAACACTCAAGACTAATAACATTGTCTGTAACATGAGGGCCGGCTTGTTGGGGTTTCTGTCCTGCCCAGGTACCCCAC
>LOJH01009354.1:49730-63693 GCA_001685095.1 Ellobius talpinus
GCCTCTACTTCCTGTCTGGTTGACCCGCCTATAATTCCTGCCTGGCCAATCAGTGTTTTATTAAAATAAATGATTGACAGAATACAGACATTTCTCCCACACCAATTGTCCTTTAAGACATCTGCAGTCAGACGCTTTGAACTATAAAGCTAGATTAACTGACAAAGTGCGCAAAAAGCATCTGTCCCCGTTCTTCGCATTCAATACTCAGCGTTCGATTCATCTCACCGAAGGGATTGCGGATTTCAATCACAGGAGAAGGACCACTCAGGGACACGGTAACTTCCTTGAGGCTAGGATCAAAAGGGATTTTCCACGTATTTACAGCCTGTTGCAAATGATCGGTGGATAAGAGGTGAACCTTGGAGGCCTGCACTGCTTCTTCCACCCACTTCAGCACCTAGGAGAGGAGAAGAAACGTGTGAATGGCGGCCTGAGACAATTGTAGGTTATCCCACTTGGGGCTCAGGACCTGGCTCAGTGAAGCGGGTTCTTCCTGCGCATGCATGAGTCTTAGCTCATCTTAACAAAGATGCTCCTGCCTCTACCTCAGTGTGCTGTGCTCCCAAAACAAAACGCTAGTTTAACCTGCATTCCAGTGCCAAGTTTTCCATCTTGGATTAGTATTGACACTTAAACTTCAGGGCTAACCACCATGACGAAGCACCCATATGGGGCGTTACGAATATTCCTCTGAATGTGAAGAGAAATGAAGATAACCTGTTTTTAAAAAAGGACTGATTTGTTCAGGATTTTATTCATGCTAGGCAGTTTGAAAACTACACCACTGCAGCGGATTGCCGAATGGAATTTGGGCAGCCTTACCGTTGTAAACAGTATGAAAGTGGCCTCAGTGGGTCGCACTAGTCTACTTTAGGGAAAACAGTTGCAGTGTCAACAAGACAGCCCTTTCTTATGGTAAGATGAAAAAATGCCCCGGATAATGGAGAAGCTAAACAACACACTTAAAAAGGACAGAAAAAATTTCAGCTTCAAATCAAATCAAGGAGGACATAGAAAAAAAGGCCTTTGGGAATATGTTACAAAATTAAACGAAAAAGGTGTGAACATGGCAAACATCAACTTCATAGCATATTTACAACAACAAGCACAATCCCCCAGTAGACAAATGCTGCGGGCTTAGCTAGGTACTGCTTAACCAATCCTAATTCGATCAGTTCTCAGCCACGGTCACGTTTATCTACATCACATCAGTGTCTGACATATCCCTCGATGTCTTAGACCTCCTTGTAATTAGGCACAAGACTGAACAGAACTGACTCCTAAGCAAAGATAAAGCATTGGAAGTTTTTAAAAACATTTCTTATATATCAGTGCAAGTAGTCATAAACTAATCAAGCATCAATACTGAACACTTTTTATTTCCTATAACATCCTTTTTATTTTCCTTGTTTTTCCCCTAAAAAAAGGAAAGACATATTAGTATAATTAGCAATGTGAGAGAGTTATGTTCATCCTAAAAAAAAAAGTATGCTGTCTAAGGTTCTCTCCTAGGTACTTTGTATTGGTGGACTTAATTTTATTTGATATTTATTCTCTGCACTAGTATCTACTGAATTTTTTGATTTTATTAAAAATCATCTGATTTTCACACATACTCATGCCACAGCTCCAGAATTAAAGATCACATATATTTTTGTTTATATCTAAAACTAGGTGGTGTGTGATACAAATATTAAAGGTGGCTTGTGTATTAATGGTAAAGAGATTAGCTATAACCAATATAATGATAAAAATTATGTCTTTTGTTTGTTGAAATAATGTCTCAGGCATCCCAGCCTGCATTTAACTCACTATAGAATTAAGACTCACTATACCTCCTGATCATTCTGCTTCCTTTTGCAAAATGATAGAACTATGGTCACGCCACTACCACTACCAGCGTGATGCTTTCCTTTTCTTAAATAAGAGGATGCAGGAGGAGACAAGGTATGCGTGCTGAAAGGTGGAAGCACCAGCACACTACTCCCACATAGCTGACACTAAAATATTAGCTTGCTCTTCCCCAAAATAAATATTCTTTCCTTCCTCTGGTTATGATTCAATAAAAATGCCATAGGCAAATAAAACAATCTATGAAAGACATGTGGTTTCAATAAATAAGGAAAAAGGCAAGTTCATACTAGGTAGCAGGAAGGGTATGAGCAAATGTACAAAAATACTACAGATAGACGAGAACAGGAGTGACTCCATCTAGGGCAGTGTTCAAATAATGATCAGCTGAAGAATCCGAAGCAGCACATACCAGAGATGCTGCAGACCCGTGTTCATTGCAGTACTGTCCACTGTAGCACACAGATGAACGGAAAAAGAAAATGCATACCTAATGGAGTTTTATTCAGGAGTAAAAGCAACTAAAATTATGCTGTTTTCAAGAAAATAGATGGAACTGGGAGATCATCGTGTAAAGTCAGCCAAACTCAAAGACACATATCACATGCTTACATATGTGCTAGTTAGGTGTGCTGCATACACACGCACGTGTGTGCACACTCACACACACACAACGCATAGAAATGGAAGGTCTAGCAGGTGATGAAGGAGTCTGAAAATAGATGGTAATGAGAAGAAAGGATAATGAAGGGAGGAGCGACAAATACTCAGTGTTTTTCCATATGTAGACTCTAGTTTTAAATACACACACATTCATGTATATATACAGAAAAGCAGAAAGAAGCCTATAAGGGACATAAAAAGACAAATAAGAGAGGAAATGGAAGAAATAGGAAGACCATGGGTGAGAATTTGTGAACCAAGTGCAATTATATGTGTGTGTCCATACATGTGTGTGTGTTTGTATGTAAGCATATACACCGCTGAAACAGTTCATTTGTTCATTTAATAAAAATGTAAAAGAACTGGAAGATCTGTCTCCATTTCCCTTCTGGGCAGCATGGGCAACGGAGAGCTGCTCCCATCCATCGACGACTGGGGCAGGCAGGAGAGCGTCATCCCTGACCCCCACCAGCTGCAACACTCAGGAGAGCAGGCCCTGCAACCTTGCTTGCACAGCACAAAAGAGCCAACCCTGTTAGCACAGGTGTGGGAGAGCCAGCCCCGAAGTTGTGACCATGAGAGAGCCGTCACCATTTCCCATCTGGTAGACTAACCCTACAGCTGCTAAGGCCCAGACCCAGAGCTATGACTTGGCCTGTGTCAACATCCACCCCATCTATGATCTGCTGGAGCACATGAAGGAACCTGACCCACAGACCCAAAGCTGCAGGATCTCCACAACATAGGGTGGCAGTGGGATGTCCAGGAAGAGTTCTAGTGGGTGCCCGACATCTTCCTGTAGTGAAGACCAGAGGCCTCCAACCAGACTAATGATTCTTTGCAATAAACACTTGAAATAGAGATGCATGAACAAGGGGGTATGTGGCGTGACTTGTTGGGTTGTACTGCAGCTTCCATTATGAGATTTTAAAAACTCTTCTCTAGTTTTTATTTTTTCCACTTTATTTTCTTCCCTTTATTCTCTTGAATTCTGTTTTGTTTAGAGGTGGGTTTCAGTGGCAGAGGGCAGATGAGAAGAAAAGTGAATGAATGGGATCAAGATCCATGATATGAAAGTCACATAGAATAAATAAATAAATAAAAAGGATGGACAAAAATGTAAAAGAACGGTGACATTGGAAGCCCCTCATAAATATGTGTTCATAAGTTGAGCTAAGACCTTTGGATTTCTTCACAAAGCTCCTCTTTAAAATTACTCTCATGCTTGAAGTAGAGGAGTGAAAGTGGCATATTTCAGAGAAAACTTTGTCATGCTATCATAAATGAATTCAAAAGAACATGTGTCCCATAAATCAAATGATATATTTCCTTCATGTTTAACTTTATAAAGCACCTGTATTTTTATATGAAATTATAGATATAACAACACAAGTTTTCAAAGAAGTAAATGCTGCTATATTAAGAGTCTTTAGTAATCTTTCATAACTGAAGATGAAGGTAAGGCTGGGTCTGTTCATCAATCTCCCTACATGACCACAGAAATGAGGCCAATTATAACTAATATTTGACATCTCTAAAACATATGAGGTAATAATCAGTGTTGACATTTTTATGAAAAGGGCCGTAAAGATTTGTTTTGCTCCAGAAAACACAAAGGACTGATTTAGTGTCTTGGAAAGCAATTAATAAATTTAAGCAATAATAAAAAACCTGTCTACAGTCTAACACGGGAAAAAGATGGGCAAACCATCGGAACATCTATGCTACAGGAAATACCAGCATGATCATGCCTGGTTCTCAACTGAAAAGTGGAAAAGGCTTAGGAAGTAAGTACCACTAAAAGTCTATCACATCTGTCAAGGATGCAGGAAAAGGAGTGCTGGGGAGATTGTAAGTCAGTTTAGCCTCTATGGATATCTTTTAAATATATAACATGAATAGGTATAATATATATATTATGTATAGGAATTCTTTTTTAAAAAATCCTAAAACATAGAACCACCATATGATCTGATGATCATATGACCTACTCCTAGGTATATAGCTGAAGTAAATCTAAATAAGCATATCACAGGGATTCCTGGACATACTCATTGCAGCGCTGGTCACCATCAACATGCTCTATAACAAGCCTATATACCATTAAAAAATGGATAGATAAAGACAATGTGGTACTTATGCACACTGGAATCTTCAGCTGAAAAAAATAAGTTATTGACAAGGAAATGTTTAGAACTTGAGATCATTATACCAAGTGAAATAAGCCATAATTCTAAAGATAAATATTATAGATTTTCTCATAAATACATATAGTCTAGATTTTAAAAGAAAAAGACTGCAAGACATGGAAGTAAAAAGGGGACTATTTGGGTGGGAGGAAGGACCTAATGGGAGGGTGAAATGAGAGAGGATAATAGGGGAAATGACAGGCAAGTGACATGTATTTATTCTCATATGAAAAAATCAGAGTTAAGGTATATTCACATAAGACATTGTATCAGAATCAGTATCATTGAGAAGGGGAGACCAGTGGAAGGAGAGTAGGGACAAGAGATGGTGTTAGCATGGTGAATGAGACAGTGTCAGAATGAAACCCTTTTCTTATACCCTAAGATTAAGAAATATTTTTAAAGAAGTACCAAACAAAACCAAAAAAATGCACAGCATCTCAAGATTAATGATGAAGTAATTCCATTAAGTAGAAACAAAAATGAAATCATTTTTATGCATATCCCCCAGTAGGTTAACAGTTTATCTCTGTGTGCTTCCACAAATATATCTATCTTTTGAATACAATGTAGTGAGATTATACATTACTGGAGACATATCAGAGTCCTAAGCATTCTTTGGAAAATGGCGGCCTTTCTAAAGCAGAAGCATTTTCCTAGGGAAAGTATGCTCAGATGCTGTAGAACATAATTAGGTATCAGACACATTTAATATCACTTCCAATTCATCAACAAAACATTTATGGGATTTTCACAAAGAGATTATCCTGTATCATATCAATATTTGTTGAGAAAGACATATTGCAGACTCTATCAGGAGCCTCAAACAACTCCAATATCCGCCCCTAAGAAAAACCTAATTGAGAACAGATGTGACTCATTTTATGAGCAACTACAGATACTATCAACATGTGAACAAAAAATATATCAATGCGAGCTAAAGAATGTGCACCGGAGTTTCTGGCTTCTCGGGTTGCCAGATATAAGGGGAAGAACCTCACTAATTGTCTGACAATGGGAAACATTCTCATGTGACAAAAAAAAGATAAAACCAGAATAAAGTGATAGCCGTTGGATTGTGCATTGCTATCATCACAATGCTTTCTCAAGCCACTAGGGAACCACTGAGAGCACTTGAAAGGTTTTAATGCAAAAAAAATTAGCTAAAAAGTTAGGGTTAGCTATTTCTAATAATTTATATGTACAAAGGACCTTGGAGATGAACCAATGAATTCACCTCCTCCTTAATTTAATAGATGAGAAAAATCATATCTAAAGTGAGTTCTTGTATTGTTTTCATCTACTCAGACTCATTCTGGCTCAACAGCTACATTGTTATTTAAACTCCTTGTGTTCATGAAGATGCTTTTGCAGTTCAGAGATCTTTACAGCTTAGACAAAGATGGCTACTTCTGCCTAAGTTCACACATTTATTTAATTCTGGAACAAGGCCCTGCTGTTTGAAACTGACTTGTGTTGCCACGCGTGATGAAATATAAAGCAGGAACGAAAGGGAAATTTTGAGAACATATTGATGAGCAGAACTTGTGTTTTGTTCTAAATGTGTCTTGGTTTGATGTTTGATACTGTGATAGAACAATGACAAGAGGCAGCTTGTTGGAGGAAAGGATTTATTAGGCTCTACTAGGTCTCAGCCCATCGTGGAAATGAAGTCAGAATAGGAACTCAAAGGCAGAAACCATAGAGGAATGCTGTTTTCTGGCCAGCTCACTTCAGTATCATGCTTAGCTTGCTTTCTTATCCAGCCCAGCATCACTTGCCTAGGACTGGTGCTGCCCACAGTGGGCTGAACCCTCCTGTATCAATTAATAATCAACACAATCCCCAAGAGACGTGTTCACAGGTCAGTCTGATCTAGGGAATTCCTTGGAGACACTTGGTGGAATACCACTAGTTAGCACCAAGTATATTTGTGGTTATTGCATGCAGATACCCCCAAGAGCTTTACACTGATTGTCACAAAAGGCCATGGACATAAATTCCATGCACAATTATCTCTATTTTACAGATGAATAAGAGTAAGTTACCCATGTCAATGTTTGTAAGTCACATAATTAGAAACAAAGTAACACATGCCGTTTGGCCCCAGTGTTCTGGCCTTCCCTATTCTGTTTTTAAAACAGCGGTTCTCAAGAGAAAATCAGAAAGAAGGAAGGGGAGGAGGAGGAAAACAGCTAGTGAAAATGAAAAATTAATGCAAATGTTTTGAAACAAATGGCACACAGAATATAATGACTTAATTGGTGTATATTTTGATCACATTTTAACAGTAAATAGGCAAGACTTGAACAATTTAAAAATATTAATGCCTTCATATCAATACTGTGCTTAGTGTAAGAAAGACTTCCTATAGTCTAAGAGTATAATTTTGTTGATATTCTCTACTACAGTGTTGGTGGGCTTCACTGGCCCACCTCTGATCTACCTAAGAGAGATGTGCTTTTCTGGGTAACCGAGAGATTCCTTTGATCTGGGTTCAAGTTAATTATTGCTTCTAGTATAACAGGGAGCACATGATCAGAATTTTCTTAGAAGCCACTAAGCAGCTAATCAAAATCCATGTGAAAACTCTATATGTGGAGGGGGCAATCAGAAAGAGGGACCCGAGTGCAGTTAGTGGGACTGGGGTCATATCCTAACATTTAAGACCATCATGTTCTGCTTGCATTCCACTCCACCAGGAACTTGGGGTGAGGGAAGGAGGTGTATGTTATCCTCTGAACATACCTTTCAGAGACTGCTGCATAATGGCTCAGAACTGAACTTTGGAGTAGGGTTCCTTTTGTTCTGACTCTAGGAAACTTTGAGATTATGATTTGTCCTGCACGTACATATGCCCATAGACAGCTAATGCACTGCGGATGTCCCCAGGAATGTCCAGTCGTATACTATGGAGATCACTGTACATGAATGATGCTCGAACTTTATATAACACTGCTGAGAGTTTGGTTAATTTGTGCCTACTACTGAGGATGTGGTCTCCAAGAGAAAATAAAAAAAAAAATCAGTGTCATGTTGATACCTCAGTAAATCCATCAAAAAATGTTATGTCTTAAAGTCTTTTGTGGGAATCTATTACAGTCAATGCCAAATTGTATTATCCTTCATGTATTGAGCTCCCATTCAGATTGGAAAATTTTACAATGAGCTTCACTGACAATAAGTGCCATGAACAAACATAGTTGGCGATTCAGTGCAAATGGCGTTAGGCAAAATAAATAATTTGTGGACTGGGGAGATGGATCAGTACATCTCTATGTGCATGCTGCTAAGGCTGGTTACTTAAGTTGGATTCCCTATAAGCCACATAAGGAAAAGAAAGAGAGTGATAGGGGAGAGAAAGGAGAGAGAGAGCAGGAGGGTGGAGGGACAGAAGGGTGGGAAACGAATATTGTAAAAAAGTTTTATGGTACGACTAAAATTTTATCCAGTTCACAAAGCTAGAGCAAGATTGTTACTTTGAAAGGTGTGATGTTTAGTTTTAATTGTCAGCTTGGCACGAACTAGAATTACCTGGAAATTATCTCAATGAGGGATTGATTATGTAGATCAGGTTGGCCTCTGGGCACATCTTTGGGGTGATTAATTGTCTTCATTACATTAATTGATGTGGAAAGACCCAGCCGAGTATTATTCCCTGAGCTTGGGTCATGGACTGTGTAAGAGCGGAGAAGGTGAACTAGCAGGTAACCATACATGCAAAGAGTTCTCTCTGCTGTTGGATGTGACTGTTCGAAGTTCCTGACACTTTGACTTTCTTCCCAAAGCTGCTTCAGGGAGCAAGCGAATCTTATGTAAAGCTGCCATACTTCCTGCATGACGAAACCACACTAATGGGCGGCAGCTGACAAAACAGAAGTGCACTTCAGACATATTTGCAGGATGAAGCCATTCCCACCAGCTATGTTTAAAGGATCGCAGCATATTTCACTAATTTATCTTCATAAAATTCTTGTGTCACAGTTTTAACAAGCTAGAGATGATAAAGGAAACTTAGCTTGCCAAAAAATAATTTATTTAAAATAATAAAATACAGAAAATTGACTTTATCATATATTTCTGCCATTAAATCATTTTGTTTAAAGTAGGCAAACATCAGAGTTTAGCCATCCTATTTTCACTCTTACCGATTTTCAAAGGAAAATTATTTTTAAATACATAATTAGATACATTCATATACATACAGATAGATGTGTGTATATGTCTGCATGCACACACGAACTCATACTATATATATATGGTATATATATACACACATACAACTAGGCTCCTTACTGAATACGCTTAATTCAGAAATTCAGGCTCTTTGTGAATCATAAATTATCCAAATAAATAAATATTCAAGCTCTCTATAGGTAATAAATAGGGAAAATACTTGAGGATTATTGAAGTTACAGATTCTTTGCCCAGGCTCTTTCTATTTCACCTTCTTTGTTCATCTACACACACCCACACACACCCACACACCCCCACACACACAATGCATAGAAACACATGAAAGGCCATGCCATGTCAATTTGGAACTACTAACCTGGAGCCCATGCATGACTTCAGAGCCAACGGTAAACTTTCTGAAATAATATGCAGAACTATACATATATGTGACAGAAAAACAGCTTATAATTGATCCAGGGAGATAGGAAGGGATGTTTAAGAATAATTTACAGATGTATAGCTCTTCTCCAGAGCCATGTTTTACATAACCAAACTTAACTTTGTATTTTTAAAGTATCTAAATACCTTATGTAAAATAGGTAAATATAGTGTGAAATCACTTGGCAAAGGAATTTCTCTCCAAATAAATGGGTACAAGTCCCTATTAACTGACTTCTTATAGTCAATGATAGAGAGAGATGACTATGAGTTAAAGAAAAAGCAAACTGTTAAAATAAATGGTAATTTATAGTAACCCAGAAAAGCAGATATTCATGTACTCTGATCTGCTCTGTCTACTCCTCAACTATCACTGGAAGGAAATTCATGGTTTGAATATCAACAGTCCCCTGCATGCTCTTCAACTGAATGACTGGTCCTCGACTGGTGGTGCTAAGGAGGAATCTTTGGAGATGAAGCCCATCTAGAAAAAGTTATCTATTGAGAACATGCCTTTGAAGGTATTCCCTGGGTCTCTGTCTTTTCCTTCCTATATACTCTCCTTTGTGTATTTCACTCTTCTTTTCCCACAGCCACCTCTCTCTTGCTTCCCTTTCCCCTTCCTTCCCCCACTCCCTCTCTCCTTCCTCCCCTCCCCTTCCCTTCCCATCCTTCTCCCTCCTTCCTTCCCCCACCCTTCTCTCTATATCCTTTCTCCTCCATCCTTCCGAGCCAGTATCTCTCCATCCATCCATCCCACTTCTCCCTTCCCCCACACCATTCCCCTTCCTTCCAGCATCCATCCCTCTCTCTCCTCTTCCCACTCCTCTCCCTCTCCTTCTTAACCTCTAAAAAGGAAGAAGTTCTTCATCATCCCAAGCTCTTGGAGCCAGGCAATTAAAGACCCAGCCCTCTGAACCTGTGAGTAAATTAAAATCTTGCTCTTTTAACTTGTTCTTTTAGACAATTTGCTCATCAGTATGCAAAAGTAACTGACACAGAAACTACAATAAAATATTGCCTTGCTCTTGCTTGATATTATAGAAATCTAAATGGTCCTTTACAGCATATATCTAATAAACTTTAGCAAGATCTTTCCCAAATATCTCAAAATGCAGATTTCATTCCCAAGAACATTTAAAATCTGCTTCTTAACTTTAGAAAGTAAATACAACCAAATAGATCTAGTTGGAAGGAAAATTCATTCTTTGGAAGAAGGTATAAATGTGTTGATCTCAAAAGACTAGTCATGTTACTGAGGGAATGTTATTGAATCACAGGACACTTCTCACTTGACTCTAGAATCTAAGTCATAAGTGGGCTATTTTGATGACTATCCCTTAAATAGCACTTGCATATCAAATTCTAGTCTCAGAATGTGATAAATTGTAACTCAATTTTTTATGCCCTGAAAGTTTGGTGCTTCCATTTTCAGGAATACATTTTTTAATATTATTTCAAAGCAGCATAGTAGCTAAACGTTTATGCATTTTAACAAAGATATAGTACTTTGTGTACCCATTGTGCTTTATTTCTACCTTTGAAAGAAATCTTAGATTCTAGCAGGAAAGGAAGAAAATGAAGAGAGAAAGAGAAAGTGTGGGAGGAAAGAAAGCCAATTATTGGGTTTTGAGGTACAAACGGATTAGTCTTAGGAAAGAAAACAAATTACTGGGCTTTGAACTACAAACGATTAGTCTTAGAAATTTAAAGATGACAACAAAATTAGCATAATTTTGCTTATGCAATTTTCCAATTATCTCTACTTAAGATGTAAATTCATTTTGTTCTTATGTGTTTACTGAGTTCAGAAACAAGATAGAGGAAATTATTTAGGTTCATTAAACACTTAATAGAATTTGATTGATTAAATCAAATTCACAGCAGAAGTGCTCTTATTAGAGAGATGGAAAATCTAATTAGTCAATAGATTAGAATTCTTTCATCGCTAATTAAAGCCACATGACTATATATATATAGTCAATATATATATATATATATTGGTTTTTCGAGAGAGGGTTTCTTTGTAGCTATTGAACCTGTCCTGGAACTACCTCTTGTAGACCAGGTTGACCTCGAACTCACAGAGATCTGCCTGCCTCTGCCTCTGCCTCCCAAGTGCTGGGATTAAAGGCATGGCCACCACCACCCTGATTACATTTAAATTTTTAAATTGTTTTAAATAATAATAAAAATGAAATAAAATCACTCCATATTTTTGACTATTGATGTTTATTGTGCACGGTAACTTGACTTGCTCTTATTAACAACTGAAATACCAAAAATACAAATTAACATCCTTGCCTGTCGGTGTCATATATAGGTAAAAAATAAAACCTAACCTTGCATTCCAAGAAATAAATACATAAATGACACTACTCCTGAAGTTTCTAAATAGGCCTTATGAATGAATAACATCTTCAAAGCCAAGGACTTTTAGGAAGTCTACATTCAAATGCCACCCAGCAGAGAATCAAATAATTGGAGGACATTAAGATCCAGCCCCTTCACTTGTTCCTTGAGGCATTAATAACAGAACAATGTGTGTTTCAGGCAGTCCAGGAGAGGAGCCATCACTGCAGATACCATCAACAGGAAACTCTTTGGGGAGTGAAAAAAATGTAAAACCACACAGCTTTTAAAATCTGGCACCATACAAAACAATATTACTAAATCTTTCCAGACTGCTCCAATCTTAGAAAGGACCATTCAATTTATGTGACAATCTAAATTTTATTGGTAGCATTAGCAATAACATAGGTGACTATTCAGCAGCTGCCAAACATCTTTAGCAAATTACAGCAAAACTTTATGGCTCCCCACAACTAAATCATCACTTCAGATAGGACCATGGAAAACAATACATGGACCTTAGAAGTTTTAAGGCAAAAAGAGAACGGTAAAAGTAAGAATCTATAGCTTGGAAGTAAAGAAAAGCAATCGATCAAATTAAAAATCAGACTGATCAGAACAACAAAATCTGTTCTGTATGTATAAGAAAAACAAGGTTTGAAACAATATGATACAGAGGTGGGAAAACATTTTGAAGAGGTCTGGGAAGAGAAGAGATAAAAGACAAAGCATTCAAATAATTGCCTACTAGGGATTTTAAAATCAACATTCTGTTTATTTTAAAAATAATTATCACAATGTATTAGCCTATAAAATGGTGTTTTATTAAGTGAATAGCATGTAGATAGAGTCATTTTTAACCAAATAGTGTTTTCTGTGCTAAATACACACAGGTGATGTCCTTGCCATGATGGACTGTACCCTGAAATATTGAGCCAAAATAAACCCTTCCTTCCTTAAGTTGATTTTATTGATTAATGTTTCACAGCCATGAGAAAAGTAACTAAAGCATAGGTTCTTTCCAATTTGCTCTTACAATGTGAGCTTTGTGAGTGGTGGGCAGTTATAGACAACCAATTGAAAAGCAAGGTAGATGAGAGAATATAAATGTCTCACCAAATGCCTCTAATTCAGGCACAGGCCTGGGATGTCAGAGCCCAGATTTGAAAGTAGATACAAAAATAGTTAAATGAGAAAATAGTTCATATATACTTCAAAACTTTTAGTAGTTTAAAAATATTGCAAATTTTATACACCATAAAGTAATAACCATTTTGATATCATTATCTCATGGAAGTCTGACAAAAACATCTTCTCTGTGATTTTTTTTTGCTGCACACTCTTTGAGTGTCTGTGCAAAAAGGTATTTCTTTCTATGAAAAAAATGAAAAGTATTAAGTTTTTAAATTGTCTTTAATATTAACAGTTTTTAAATTCTTATCTGAAATGTCAAAATTCATATACATCTGAACTTGTCGTTTGTAATATAGATAGAAAATTTAGTCCAAAAAAATAGACACAGTCATCCCAGTACCAGTGAATGTAAGAGACATGTTGATAGAGACATGTTGATTGATAGAGACATGTTGATGGAGACATGTTGATTGATAGAGACA
This sequence comes from Ellobius talpinus, assembly GCA_001685095.1. Lineage (NCBI taxonomy): Eukaryota > Metazoa > Chordata > Mammalia > Rodentia > Cricetidae > Ellobius > Ellobius talpinus. The sequence continues at coordinate 63,019 of LOJH01009354.1, forward strand.
TGTTGATAGAGACATGTTGATTGATCGAGACATGTTGATAGAGACATGTTGATTGATAGAGACATGTTGATAGAGACATGTTGATAGAGACATGTTGATAGAGACATGTTTGATAGAGACATGTTGATAGAGACATGTTGATAGACATGTTGATAAAGATAGTGGCATTAACGAGCAACACTTCACATGTTTCCCCTTTGGAAAACTCGACCTCAGTTTTAAAAATACAGAGGCTCACAATAATTCTGGGCAAAAAGAGTGAGATGCTGGGTTTCACCCCATTTTCCCATTTCCACTCTGACAGTATTATGGCCTACTATGCCTCTCTCTGGAGCTCATTTCTTCTACATCCTCTCATGGTTTTTTTTCAGTCTCCTGGCTTCTGCAGTTACTAAAGGTTACACACTCACAACTAGATTCATGGCTAGGACCAACAAACAAGGAAGAGTACATGACATTTGCCTTTCTGTGCCTAGATCATATCACTAAAATATTTTCCAAATTCATCCAATATCTGAAATTTTCATGATTTAATTTTCCTTTAGAGATGAGTAAAATTCAATTGTGTATATGTACCGCATTTACTTTATACATTCATCAGTTGAATTATGTATATTATTTTGTTATCTTTGAATTTTTTGACTGTGAATGAGCTAAGTACAGAGAGACATTTCA